>JBBUKS010493467.1:0-35586 GCA_038050645.1 Hedychium gardnerianum
TGCATACAACAATAAGAGAATTCAAAGTTAGAAACTTAAATGAAATAAATATTTTAAAAGTTAATTTTTAAGTATCTATAAGTTGTGCTAAATCTGAATTATATATATATATATATAATTCAGATATAGTGCTAAAAGTATATAGTGATAAAAATGATGAGCATAGAATAAGTATATCAATTAACATCGTTCATACTTTCACCTAGAATAATATTCTAAAAATCCTTTTTAGAGTTTTATTAATAACCATTAATTTTCTTAAAATATTGAGATTTATTAATGTCATTAAGGGCATTTTCATAATTTAAATGAAGACATTGGTTTGATAATTTTGCAGGTTGATGTTTGACCTTCCGACGGTTTAGCTAGTTTGAATGGGAAGCTGAATAGATTTTAAATTCAACAATTTATTAAATCACGTAGCAAGTTTTTGTAATCTGTAAAATACGTATCCAACTTTTATATTTATTATATTTATGAGAATACATAATTATGTTTCATTGTGTCTCTTTTGTCAATAGTTATTTTTCATTCATTAACAATGTTAATTGATTATTATAGGAACAAATTAACTGTTATACGAATAGTTAATTATATCAGTTGATTTCTAAATTAATTATGTCAATTTATGATCGTCAATCAACCGCATCACTCGATTATTAAATTTTCTATTTGATTTATCATAGATTTGAATCAATAATCGATTGATTATAATCAATCAACTATTATAAATTTAATATTTTAATTTTAATACTTTAATTTATGTCTAGGTAAGGAGTGTAATAAATTTAAAATATTTTTAAAATACTTAAGATCATCAATAAATTTTAATTAAATAATATTTAAAATTTTCACGTGATCTTAAGAATCCTTGTATTAGTGAATGAATATGATCTAGATCCTATAATAATGAGAATAAAACATCTTATTTTCACAGGATGAATAAATAGTTATTATATAAAATTTTATCATTAAAAAATCTAGAAATTAATTTTTGATAAATTCTTATTTTTATTCATACAATTATCACTATTCAAAGATTAGTATTCATTCATGATTTTTTTTTTAAAATAATGAAGAGTCAACCTAAAAAATTCAGATGATGATTTTATTTTTTTATAATTGAGAATAAAATATCTTAAAACTGTGTTAATTTTAAAAATTCATAATTCTTTATTTAGGCTATTAAACCGTGTTTGACGTACTGGAAGATTCTTTTGCCATAGCAATCACGTCGCATTAACGATTTATACACGTGATTGCTGCGTGAAATTATTAAATATTAGAAAAATATAATAATATATTATCATTACTTAAATAACACATTTTTTTAAAAAAAAAAATTGAATTATCCTGGCCAAGATAAGCTCACAGCCTATGATACGACAAGCGGAAGCAGAAGAAGGCATCGATGGCTGCCGCGATCCAGGAGGTGGCCCTGAGCTCCGGATCCAAGGCCATGCCCCGCATTGCTATGGGCACTGCCTCCTTCCCCATGGCGCCCTTCGACACCACTCGGGACGCCATACTCCGCGCCATCAAGATCGGCTACCGCCACTTCGACTCCGCCGCGCTCTACTCTTCAGAGGAGCCGCTAGGCGAGGCCGTAGCGGAAGCGCTCCGAT
The DNA here is from genome assembly GCA_038050645.1 of Hedychium gardnerianum. Classification (NCBI taxonomy): domain Eukaryota; kingdom Viridiplantae; phylum Streptophyta; class Magnoliopsida; order Zingiberales; family Zingiberaceae; genus Hedychium; species Hedychium gardnerianum. The sequence goes on from JBBUKS010493467.1 coordinate 1,626, forward strand.
TGGGGTTCATCGCCTCCCGGGACGAGCTCTTCATCACCTCAAAGCTCTGGATCCAGGACGCCCAGAGCCATCTCGTGCTTCCTGCCTTGCAAAAGTCACTTAGGTAATTGATCTATTTGTGAATTAGCTAGCTAGTATATAAAAAAAAAGAAATCTATTATTGCCGTTTCTCGAATCGAGTTTTTGCATTATTTTATGTTTAAGACAGTTTACAAAGATCTGCCGAAATGCCTGTTTGCAAAAAATTTTCCCTTTTAACATAATCTAAAGTTGTTTGGATGGTAGAACCGAATCATGAATCCGAAGCCTTAATTCTTGTATTTGGGGAATTTTCTCCATGTTTTTATACCAAATTATCCTAGCAATTGTGTGTGGAGTGGTATGGTGATTCCAGAGTTAGATAAAAACAATCAAACTTTTGTGATATTTTAAAATATTTTGTTTTCCTTCTTCTTTTGACTGTTTGGAGTTCTAATTTAGTTTTCATTCAACATAAAAGAGTTCATGCTGGAAAAAATAAAGTGGACCTACATATATCAATCTAATTCTACACTATCACTAACCATTTTGTTGGCAATAACAGTGAGGTTTATTGAGTTATTGGACTTTTAAATATTTGATTTAGTATGGTATGTGTTTTATTTTTATGGTGGACCAAATAATATAAAACACTATAGTATAAATAAATTGAGGTCTTCAGTTTAAACATAATAATGGTAAGTTTTCATTCAGAATAATTAGATATAGACATGAAAGTAATCTAGCAAAGTAGTGAATGAAATACAAAAATCAACTTTTGGTGACCAAAAAATATCAAGTTATTTAATGGTTAGGATACTATTTCTTGTGCTATTACTACCTTGAGAAAAAATTAGCAAGTAGTCAGGTATTATGACCTGGTGGAGTTCATTAGGTCCACATCTATTTAGATTGTCAAATTTCATGATCTGCTTAAGAAAAAAGATCTTGCCTTTAATTCTTTATCATTCCAAAGAAAGAAATCACATGAGGTTGTGAATTAGTAAAAGTGTTTTTTGTATTCAGAAATTGAATTCCTAAAAGGTTCTCTGTTATATGAGTCCTTATAATTGGACTTTATTTCAATTTGTTCATCACTTTTCAAACAAGATTTTGTATTATGCCATGCTACCCAAGGAAGGTTCATTCACTCTGCATTGTTTAAATCTTACTAGGAGCCTTCAGTTGGAGTACCTTGACCTCTATCTCATTCACTACCCCATTTGCGCCAAACCGGGATGCTCTAACACAGCAATTGAAAACTTTGTATTAATTTCAAATGATGAACTAATGCCCATAGATATAAGCTCAGTATGGGCAGCCATGGAGGAGTGCCAAAGGATGGGGCTTACCAAATCCATTGGAGTCAGCAACTTCTCCATTACAAAGATTGAGAAACTGCTCTCTACTGCAACAATTCCACCTGTAGCCAACCAGGTTTGCATACAAAAGCTACAAATTTATATTTTATAACCTCGGAATCACCAAATAATGTTTGATTTAATTATTCTTTAATAAAAAATGCATAAGGTGGAGGTGAACCCTCTTTGTCAACAAAAGAAGCTGAGGGAGTTTTGCATGGCTAAAGGCATTCAATTGTGTGCTTACTCACCGTTGGGAGCCAAAGGAACAACCTGGGGTCAAAATTGGGTCATGGAGTGTGAGATTCTGCAACAAATAGCCAAAGCTAAAGGAAAAACTCTTCCTCAGGTAAATAAAAATAACTAATCATTATAAAGTTGATTAGAACAATAACAATCCATATACTTCTGTTCATGACATCTCAATTATAAGTGACGATGAAAAGTTTACAAGCATTGCAATAACAGATTCAATATTGAAAGATTGAAATCGCTTATCTTAAAACATGTGGTATAATGACATTTTTTATTAATTAGGAATGATTCCATGGTTGTTTGATAGATATGTTTGAGGTGGGTTTACGAGCAAGGAGACTGTGTGATAGTGAAAAGCTACAGTGAGAAAAGATTGATGGAAAATTTGGACATTCTGGACTGGGAATTGAATGAAGAAGAGAAGGAGAGCATCAGTAGGATTCCTCAACGCAGAGGAAATCAAGCTCTGTTCTTCATCTCAGAGAATGGACCCTATAAATCTCTTGAAGAGCTTTGGGATGATGAAATATGATGAAGGTTTAGCCAAATGATTTGAATTTGTTTTTGATGTTTCTCTTATGGTATCAAAAGCTGCTCTAATTGCTTCCCTTCATTGAATAATAAAGGTGCCACGGTGGCATTTTAGTAGACACTGCATGTTCTGTTTTACTATCTATAATTGTTTTGTTGTTCCTCCCCTCACGCCGATGCACTTGGAGAAGGTGAGCATGGAGTGGCGCCCCATGAAGCGTTGGGCCCAGGGGATGAAGACGCAGTCGTAGAGGGCGAGGATGAGAAGCATGGTAAGCCGGGAGAAGATGATCATGCTTTCCGGCAGATGTGTAAAGGCGGCATCAGGTGGCGGCTCATCATGCGAAGGTAGTTGCGGGCAGGCGACGTGGAGCTGAGAATGCCGACATTGCCGAGTGCCCAAATCGACAGCATCCGGCGGTGGGGATCCGAATAGAAACAAACTGTTACACGGCCAAATTGCAATTTTCCAGCTTAGTTACTTTAAGGCAAAGACGAGAGGTATCATCACCAAGAGCTGCTACACGGCCAAATTGCATCAGGGAATATAAAAAAAAGGTACAAGGTTCAAAAGTTCTAAATCTCCGAACAAAAACAGTGGCCATTTTAACAATCCTATTGTCGCAGATCCTGCAGTAACTTGCTAAATTTCAGCATCAGAACAAGGTTATGAGTCATAAGAAACACATTCAAGGGGATAAAATGACCGAGTTGTTGCGAGCCAATGAATCATCCTTTTGAAGCGAAACATAGTTGACAGGAGCAACTGTGTTTCCTTTTCCACTTTTCTTCTCTTTGCCAGAGGATGAGATACCATGGCGTCCATATGGAGTAGAGACACGGCGGCTGCCGGGAATGGGAGTTCCACAAGCCATGTTGGTGATGGAACTCTGGCCTAATGGTCTCTTGGTCGAAAATTGCCGCATTGGACTTGGTTTACTCCCGAATAGCGCTTCTTGCTCCGTAGCTAATTGCTCCTGCAACTTCTTTTGTTCCTGTAAAGGAGTCGAGGATGAGGAATCAAAGACATACAGCTTATAAAGACTTTAAACTGAAACATATAGTTCACTTAATACTGATAAAAATGATGATCATAGAATATCGATAAACATTGTTCATTCATTCACCTACAGAAATATATACCTAAGTAGGGTAACAATATATAACAATCAACATTGATCATCAATGCAAAATATAAATATCTAAGTGACAGCATAAGTATAATTCTAGTAGAAAAAGAAGGCTCGTTATCTGATTCTTCTCCTAGTTGAAAATTCAGTGATAAGTAACTGAAGCACAGTAATTTGGTTTTAGAAACCAGTGGGAGATCAAGGTAGAATAAAGATAATGGAAAGGAACAAACTCGAGATCGTCGTTTCTCCTCTTCCCGTTGCTGCGTCAATCTGGTATACTCTTCCAAGCTATCCATCAAGCGTGTCTGAAGTCCAGAGAAAGTAAAAAACTGAATAACACTTAACTTGATATATCAGAATGTAGTAATTTTGTTGGGAACAAGAATATTTCACCTTGTCATACATAAATGGGATTTCATTTTCTCGTTCCCATGCTTTTATTTTTGTAGTCAAATTTTCTACCAGAGCTATAGAAACATACTAACAATTGTCAGACTATAATAAACATCAAGGCTAAAGATGAAAGGGCATCACTACTTGAAGTTACTCCGATATAATTGAGAGTTTTGTTTAAACAAAAAAGATAAAATTGCTGCGAGTGCATCAACTCGAGTAGAAGCAATTAGTTCAATAGTTTTATGAATATTTTTTGTAGATTATGCAGTCTCATCTCGAAAGTTATTGCAAACTAACTAGATTGATGACACAATAAAGCAGGTAGAGAATGATCCCATTTGCCTTGTAAGGGAACTTAGTTTGGAGCACCTATATTCCAATGAACATAGAAGATAAGGCAAAGATGGAAGATGCTCATCATGAAATATAACAATTCACCCATCTAAAATTCAACTTAACTTTTATCGATGGATCATGACTATATTCATAACTATGTCCCATTTAATAAGCAAGGCTAGGTGAATCCACCTTCTGAAGCTATGACAACTACTAAGAACTATCCATTGGAAACTAGCCACTTCATTCCATCCAACACTGAATATCAGTGTATATTCCTAGTCAATAATCACAAAATATTAAGGAATAGAATGTAAAATATATATATATATATATACCAGGTATTTTGTTCACTAGTATCCGAGCTTTTTCTGCACGTTTAAGATTCTTATGAACTCCTCGCCCAGCAGAATAGCGATTTTCATCCTGTTTAATGCGTCAAAGTAATTAACATAAGAAGCTAGCAGTAAGTCAGCATCTTATGTAGTTACATAAGAAGCTAGCAGTAAGTCAGCATCTTATGTAACTGACCAAGGACAAATGGTACAAGAAGTAAAAAAAAGACAAGGTAGCTCATTGAAGCAATCAAGCGAAGATATACCAAACAACTAAACGATCTAATCTTACCTTCTCATAATCATCAAGCCAATTTTCCTCATCTGATGCATATTTCCATTTATCAACCTTTTCCAAAATGTCTTTTCTACTTAGAGCTTGCTCTTTAGCCTTTGCAATCTGATTATCCATGCTTGAGAGCAGTTCAGATAGATCTACCTTCCCTATAAATCAAACACAGTAAAAAAACAATGAATATGCATTTCTTTATTTGGCAACCCATGCTAGAGAACAAGATCAATAATGGATCTCAAGTACTGAATTCAATAACAAATATATTTAACTCTCTGAATAATGTTCAGTATACAGCATAAGGCAGAGTCATATATCAGTGGCCTTGTAGCATGTACAGAGACACAAAATGATTAATTCAGTAAACTCAATATACTGAAGCTTCAGAAGCACTTGATCGCAGAGTTGAGAGAGAACCAGAATCAATGAGGTCGACGAGCATTCTTCTAGCTCCTTCAATATCAATATCCATGTGAACACTTTTGTATATTTTGTCAAGTTCACTTTGCTTCTTTAGAACAATTTCTTTCATCTTGCCAGCTTTTAACACGTTCAATCTTTCAACTTCAAGCTCAGCCTAGTGTTGGAAAATTGAAAAAGGAATAATGATGTAATCTTCAATGTCGAAAGGATATTAGTTAAATGCAAATCTTTGTCATCTTAAATTAGCAATGGTGCATTTACTTGGATGGAAATTAGAGAGAAAAGAAAGGAACAGAAATTAATTTAGCAATTTCTCTTGTTTACTTGGAAAGAAAGTAAGAAGACAAAGAAATTTAATCATGTCCAGTTCATTCACTAATTTCCACCCAAATTGGACAAAAATATATCTAACAGAAGTTTGAGTCTCTAATAAAAAACAATTTACCTTCTTCTTATTGATGCCATCCAAGTAAATAGAATGGGTGGAAGTGAATGAAAGAAGATAATGTAATTCCTTTCTCTTTTTTTCTCTTATTTAAACTACTTCCTTTTGATCCTTTTCCTCTCACTCCAAGTAAACACAACAATGGTGATACATAGAAAATGGAAAGATAACAAAGGATGCACCTTCTCAATTATATCAAGCGCAAGGCACCCCTGTGCATGTACCGAATCAACAGAAGAAGATATCAAGCAGGTTACGTGGTCAAATTTTTTTCGCTCATTCATAGATGTGTCCATGAGATTCCACAACTCTATAAGAGTACTCCCCAAATTTTGAATCTACAAAGAAAAAACAATCATTCAGTATTATCAAATTTATCAAAAGACAAACAAATTGAAAAATCCAGTAAGTGCATTCTGAGTATGCATTCATTATAATTTCATTAAAATTTGATGTGCGTATAAAGTTTTTATCTAGCGGTAGAGTAGTGGAGGACAAACTAACGGCCAGAAGTTAGTTGGTGAGGATCTAATTTAGACTTTCATACCGAAGAGAGTTTATCCAGCAGGTATCAAATTAAGAATGACATCATCTAAATTAAGTACCTGAACTCATTTTTAGTCGGGAAAAAGAAAATGATAACATATATGAAGTTTATCGCATTGGCAGTAGATACCTCATCTAAGAAGCAGCTACAGATACATGACAAAATGATTGCCAGATATGAAAGAGACAGCATGGACAAGAATTTTATGCTTAACCACAATCTAATGCACACTTCTTATTTTTCTCAATTTACCATATGAACAATTCCTAGGGGGATAAGACTTGGTTATTGTTGTTGTTATACTGAATGAACAATTCTTGTTTGTCTAGAATGATGCTTATTATATTTATTGTCATTGACAAGTTACCTCATGTAAGAATGGCAGCTGCCAATGTATGAAAACATTATTATCGGAAGAGAAAGAGACGAGTGGGAAACAACAACTTTAGCAGTGTGTGTATTATTTTCTCGTTCATTGCTTGTGAAATATATTGCCATCAGAAGGTTACCTCATCTTAAGTATGGCAGCTACCAAAATATGATGTATTGACCTCCATAAGAAGAGAGAAATGCACAGCATAGAAAAAAAAGTGCTTAACCACACCTTTTGCAACCTTTGCTTCTTTTCTTGATTTAACGAATGAACAATTCCTGCTAGTCTAGCAAGGGTGTCATTGCTTATGCTTTTTGTTTGACTGACTGCAGAATCACCAAAACTTGGATGGACTTCACATATCATCTTATTGAAGTCAATAAACAACACAAGTGATAAAGCATGTATTTGTTTGATGTAGATATTAACCTTCTGCAAACGCACATTCTGCAAGTTCAAAAAATAGAAGTAAGTTATTTTCTTCTTCGTACCTAAAGTTAGGCCTTGTTGATAGAAATAATAACCTTATCTTTCTGAAGCTCAAGAAGTTGGGACTTCAGATCTCCCAATCTTTTAATTGTTAAGTCTCGTTCATCTACCTGAGCAAAAAGAGAACTTCCGTGATGTATGTCACCAGATATTTCGGAGCAAATCGTTATGATTTCTGATTGAACATCTTGGAATTCCGTGATTCTTTCTTGTTTCTTGTGGCTTAAATCCTCCAACAATGGTTTTATCCTCGCCAACTGCTCCTTCAATGAGCCTGTTGCTTTTTCTATCTATAAGAGTAAAAAATAAAGATCAAAATTCATAAAAGAACTAATAGGAACACAACGAGAATGACAAACAATGATTTTACTACCGACCTGCACAAACGATTCTCGTTCTCCAAGTGTGGATATAAGACTAGATATTTCAGCTTCACCCTCCGCCAGCATCTGATGTAACTCTGCCTTGTGTTTTCTGGTTCGGTCTACTTTTTTCCTGTAGAGGTCAAGACATTCTTGTTCAAGCTGCAGTATTTCCCTGTCTCTTTCAATGTCTTTCTCCCCTATTTCGTCCCATAAATCCTGGTTCAATTCAATTTAATAACAAAAGTTAATTGCACTGCATTATATGACTTATGGTACAAGTCGTCAACTCTCTTTGATAATTTACAGTCATAAAAATAGTCTAACACAATGGTAGGGTATCACCAATTTCTTACTAGAATGTGCAGCTACACTAAATTGTAAACCAAGTAGCATGAGCATATTTTCCTCACCCATCAAACAACAAACTGGTGATAATCTAAATTATACAAGAAAAGCTACCACAGGTTGGGAATAAACGATTTTTATGAGAGCGTTGTATAAGATCCACTACAAATGCCAGAAACAACAAATTTATGAGTACTAAGACATAGACTAGCGCATTATGTGCTATCTTAAAAAAATAATCACATATTTGAATTAAGATCAAACTCGGATTTTGAACCGTACGGCCAAACGATGACGATCAAATACAACTTGTGAAGTAATCAATTGTGCAAGAAATTGCAGAGATCTATCTCAAGGAAACCATATAAAATTATCTACATAGACATACGCCAGCAGTTTATAGAAGTCAAGTCTGCAAACTGGAAATCTTCTTAAATCAAACTCCCAAACGACACAGAAGATTACATGTAGCGGAGCCATCAATCTCCTCGATTAAAAATATCAAGAAACCCTAGAACCGCGAAACGGGGAGAACACTCGCTCTGGAATCCCCAAAAAAAGGGCAATTCTTTGGAAATACGAAAGGGAAAAACTACAAAAACTATGAATTCTTCCTCGATCATCGAGACTATCACACAAGACATCAAGAAAGCATCGGCGCGAACACGAGCAGCCACAATAAACCAAAAAAGAAACCAAGCGAAGGGGAAGGTCAGGGAAAAAGATAACGGACCTGTAGCTCTTGAAGCAGAGAGCCACAAGAGGTGGCATCGGTGCGAGACGGAGACGGCGACGAGAGACGAGGCATCTCCAATCGCAGAGAGAGATTTGGAACACTTGAAAAAGAGAAGAAGGCGATAAATTTTGAACAGGACAGAGCGCCAAAACCGAAGGCGATTTGGGGAATTAAATCCAGATCCTTCGCTCCGCCGACGCTGTCGCCATGTTGCCAAATGGGATTGGAAGAAGCAAAGCGTGCTTCATTGGTTCCAGGATACACGGTTTCCGTCCTCTGTGGAAAACATTGGGTCCCGCGGTTTTATCTTGCGCAGCTATAACTGAGTAGCATGGTGTTTTATCCAACTAATCAGACAGGGGATCTGGAAGGATAGTGGGATATGAACGGCTGCGATGGATTCTTCGGGAGAGAAATCGGGAATCGGAGTAATTAGCGGTTGAGAATCGCAATTGTCACTTCGTTTCAATATTTGAAAAAAATTAAAATATTACATTTTTGATCGCGTAGATTTCTTCATATCTCAATATATTTCATATATTTATATGGGAGGGTACTCGCTCATCTCGTATTCATCCTTTTTTTTATATTTATATATTATATTCTAAATTCTAAATTTAAAAAAAAATACAATGCAAACTTTTTTTAATTTATTTTTTATTTTTTAACTTAAGATTAAGTCATTTAAAATTTTATTTTTAAAATTTAAAAATTGAATTATAATTTTTAAACTAAAAATAAATAAATACTCATAAGATATGTGACATAAAATGAGTAATATATAATCTTGTATACCTTACGTCTGAAATTGATCCAAACATCGTAAACTCTTATGTTTTTTGGTTTTTTTTTTTTTTAAAATCTTTAATCCTTCTAAAATATAATTAACTTAATTCTGAGTTAAAAAAATATAATATGTATACATATATGATCCAATGCCTAGATCACTCCAAGGCATCTTCATTTTTAGACATCTTACGTGTGTACAGTTGTGCAGAAAGAAATACACATAGTGTATATATATAAAAAAGATCATTTAAAATATGTATTTGAGGATATTCAATTATTAAAGATGTCAATGTGATTCACATTGACCTTTTGTTTTAGAAGTAATTAAATATAATTAAAACTATTAAATTTTTTTTTACAGACCATCAGTCATCATAGAAATTTGAAAGTATAAGTGATGGACAACCTAACAGTTTCACATCCTAATTTTTCATCTCATTAAAAAAAAATCTTATATACACTGTAATTAGAAATTAAATCGTGTATAGTAGCCGGGTGTAATTAAGATTATTAATGATTTTCACGAAAAGTGTGCTTTAATAAATTTATCTTGTAATTTTGGACTTTTTAAACTTAACCCCTCTGTAATTTATTTTCTTAAAATAAACTTGTGAACAGATTGCGATTTTTTTTTAAAAAAAAATAAGTAAAATGGAAAGAGAGAAGAGAGAGAGAATGAATGGTACTTTTGAATTTTTTTATTTTAAGAATGAGAGTACAAACGTTGTTTTTTAAGGTAATTTTGCATAAGAGAGGGTGTCATTAATTAGACAAAATTAAGAGAATATCTTTTATTATTAAAAGTAAATATCAGTGGCTCATAAAAACAGACTAATTTAAATCGTGTAATATTTTATTATTATACTTTTTAAATTATTATATTATATTTAAATTATTACATTTCAGTGACCTAAAATTGACAATTCATTGCTCTGACACTGAGCTATGGTGGAAATCAGGAAAATAGAGATGAAAATAACATAGTATTTTAAAAAAATCATTTTATGGTGCCGTTAAAACTGATTATCTGTTTTAAAAAGGAAAAATATTTAATAAAATAAGGCACCACCTCCTGATTCGAACAGATAACCAATTGACCGATCAATTGCTCTTCCACTGAACTATGGATCCAATTGATATTTAGTTGACAATATTATAATTATTTATAAAAAAAATATTACTTAATTCAATGTACCCAAACCAATTTTGATTTTATAATAAAAATTAGCACGTTTAGATTTAATGAAAGACATTAGCTTGTCATTACAGTTGGGTTTATAAAATTAATTATAGTAATGTGATTTTAGAGATCCTTAGTAACTTATTCTATCACTTAAAATTACTAAATTAGTGCGGAAAATTTCTACATTCACTTTTCATTTCATGCCAAAAAAAAAAAAAAATCTTATTTTTGATAAATATTTTTTAATTGCATTTTTTTTTTTTTGGAAAATGAATCGAGCCCACCAATTTTGTTCCTGATATCTTGTCCAACTTTAACAACTCACCCGCTTCTCAACTACTCCAACTACTGTTTTCCCCCCCACAACTTAATAAAATATTTGAACAAAATAAATATACAATGGATCAGCTTTATGAAATGCAGACACGATCCACGGTAAATAGCCACACCAGAGATATACACGAGAGATCAAAAGATATGGGGTCCAGTTGAATCACAGGCAGAACACCTGTTCCCTGGATTTACTCTCACAAGAAATCTTCCCTCCAACGCGGACCCGGTTGGTGGCTTTTTGAAAAAGTTTTCCATTTTTTTTCTTCTCAATTTTCTTTTCCAGGAAAAATCATTTTATTTAATTTTTCTCGTTCGAAATTATCTCAGTTTTTCTCTACAAATAATTTAATTTATGCAGCATGAAGTATTTCCTTTTTTTATGAAAATATTCGATCTTTTATATATTATTTTTTGTTTGATTTTATCTAAAATTAGAAACAGAGAATGTAACTAGTCAATATTATTTTCATTAATATTATTTTCTTGCGCAAATGGCTGTAATCATCGCCATCGAGTCCGATTTCCAAATCTGACCTCTCCGCCGCGGCGGAGCTCCTTCGTCTCGTCGCTTCTCCTTGTCGCCGCGATGGAGATCCCTCCGGTCCCGGCGGATGATGGAATCGACTCCGCGGAGAGGGAGACGGCGATATGGGACTGGGGAAACTTGCTCGACGACTTCTCCATCGCGGACGACGGTTCGCTGATTCTCCCTTGGGACACCTTCAACGAGGTCGGGACGCGGCCTCTGGAGCTTCCTCCTCTTCCTTCCGCTTCCTCCCCCTCGGCGGTGGCTTCGCCGGGCGTGGATTCCGTGGGTCGGGTCAGGAAGAGAGATCCTAGGCTCCTTTGCCCGAACTATTTGGCTGGGAGGGTGCCGTGCTCATGTCCCGAGCTGGATAAGATGGCGGCTGCGGAGGAGGAGGTGGTGGCTGGTGCGAGGAAACGTGCAAGGTCAGGCGGCGCCTCTGCCGGGGTTGTGAGATGTCAGGTGCCTGGGTGCGAGGCCGATATCAGCGAACTGAAAGGGTATCATAAGCGGCACAGAGTTTGTCTCCGATGCGCTAATGCTTCATCGGTGGTGCTTAACGGGGAGCAAAAGCGCTATTGCCAGCAGTGTGGCAAGTGAGTTGTCAGATGGTTAATTTTGTTTGTTTTCTAGTCGACATCGCAAGTTTTTCTTTTAATCTATAATTTTGAAGTATTCGCGATCTTCGCTCATTGTGTAGCGAGAAGCACAAATCTTTCGGCCTATTCATTATTTAAATAGCAATTCTGTATTTTCCTCCATTGGCTTATCTAGTCGGTACCTTTGCTCTATAGTTTTGAGATCTTTTCCTAGGTGAAATACTAACTACCAAAGACAATTGTGTAGTCTAATATGACATATCTACAGTTTTTCAATGTCAACCCCCTACATTTTACTACTTAAACTGCGGAATTATAAGTTGGCTTTTTGATAGTCAAACTATAACCACTAACATTACACAGGAGCAATCTCAGAATTCAAACCCGGGTACACGCTGTCTTTGGTTTCAGAACGTTATATATTTCTATTCTTCCAAGTAATTGCTCTGAAAACTAAAATTATGAACTTTGTTATCTTTTAGAAACCAGAAAGCAACCTATATATTGAACGCAACTTATCCTATTAATAGGTACTTAGGTTCCTTCAAGGACTTACCTTGATTAATCATCCACTTTACTGCAGTAGCTGATGGATGATATGTTCTATAGGATAATACTTGCTGGTACTTCTTGGCATACCATCCTATATATGCCAATTTGATCATGCATTGAAACAAGTATCATAGTTATATAACTAGACCTTTTTTTTTCTTTTTCTCAGATCTCACTGTTTTCTATAACTAAGTGTAGTCAGCTAAGGCCATTTCAGTTGGTATTGATTAATCTAACATCTTGAAAGGTTCAGAATGAGGCAATGAGCTATGCAGTTCTAAAATATGGCTTGAGAAAGTTAAAATGGCGGTGTGCTCTTATGCTGTATTAATTTATAGTCATTGTTCTTTCCATCCAGAACAAAGAAAATCCCATTTCAAATAATTAACAGTTTGTACCAACCTAAATGATCATTTCAGCATGCTACCAACCTAAATGATCATTTCAGCATGCCAATGACACCGAGGAGGAGGAGAAGAGGTGGAGTAAGTAGTGAGTCTTGGAGGAAATCGTAATCCCAATCTTGAGAGGAAGCGTTATCCTTTGAATAAGACAGAGAAGAAGAAGCCTTGTGCCCATAGAAAAGCTTGAGAGGAAGCCTCATATGCAGGAGATCGAGAGGAAGACTTGTCTGTGGAAAGATTGGGAGGAAGGCTCCTTGTCTCCTTGTTAACGGTTCTCAGATCACGTGCAAAGATCGTTCCTCATAAAAAGCTTTTCTTCATTCTGCATGCCGATAGGTGGATGGAGGGATATTTCGTCAGTGCTCACCGCCACTGGATGGTATTTTAAACCGTGATTGAGGTATATTAAGACTTAAGTGACCTAGTTATTTCTAGTGAGATGACCTTAGAGCTCAATGACAAAATAAGATGGATGTAATCAACTTCAAATTGGCACAAGGCTTCTTGCTGTTACTGTGAATGATGCTGATTTTGATACTGTCGAATCATACTTTTTTGATTGCTGTCTTTCACAGTCAACTCAAGATGAATGCTTTATGTGTATTTATTAGCATAAATCCAGGCAATCTAATGTTAACCTAATTTTGGAGTTCAGAAATGTTTTGGAACCTTCTTGCATCCATATTGTTTTCAGGAAGTTAGGATCCTTACAAGACTTTAAAGTTAAGGTTTGTTTCCACAACTCTAGCATTTAGCTTCCTTCTCTTTTCGAACATGACAATTTTACACCATTACTATCTTCATATGGTGTAAAATTGTGTTTTGTGTAACAATTATTCTAGATATTTGTTTTCCTAAACGCACTTTATGCTAGTATGTAAAGAAGCTTCTGGTGTTATCTTGATGGTTCTTTATTTGTTTGATGTTGTTCTGAATTTTCTATATCCTTGGATATTTTAGTATACGAGGATACTCTTAGTCTAAAATTTCATCCTATTTTCTTGTACTTTTTTTTTTTTTTGCAGGTTTCATGTTTTGGCCAACTTTGATGAGGGCAAACGCAGCTGTAGAAGAAAACTAGAACGGCACAACAAAAGAAGGCGGAGAAAAAATAATGATCCAAACAATATAGTGGAAGAAGAAACAGAAGCTCAAGGAGACCCACTACTAGATGTTTCTAGCGATGGTGAACTAATAAGAGGTTAGCTTCTGAGGCAAATAAAGTTTGGTAGTGTGCTAAACTCAAATGTGTCTATTTCAAATAATTTTAGCTCAAAAGTAGCATGCGTGACTGTCATATTTTCACACAGCATACTGCTAGTGCAATGCAATTATTGTGCTTGTTGTTACTTTTTATTCTAAGTTTAGATTTAATTTCTGCATGCTCTTGAACGATTTAGCGAGTGATCCATGCACCAAGTTTTTGTTCTCATGCATTAAAGTACCTCAAAGTTCTATTGATCTCTATCTGGTCCAAATTCATCTTGTTGATGAATCCTAATCAATTTGATTAGTCATGCTAATTTATGATTAATATGTGATTCTTGGCACATTGCATTCTGAGTTTTATCATGGAAATTCTCGTTATACTATCTTGGGTCATTTTGTCCATTCCTACACTGTGTCAGGAGCCTTGTGTTTTATCTTGTTTATCCCAATCGTCCTTTTTGAGCTGATTTTTTTTTTTTTGGTAAAGGATTCTTGTTGGCCTTACTCTCGGATCACTCTTTTGTTTCTTGTATGATTAGGTTTCTGATTCTCAATCCTTGGAAAATAAAGACTCTATGCCAGGGTAGACTCCTTGAATGTGTTGGCTATATCAACTCCACATTTATAGGAGTGTTGCTGTTTAAGGTTGTTCTTGGTAGTCAATTTTATGAGTTCCCTCTTCAACTGATCTAGTTTGTTGTGTTTGTTCCCAGTAACACCCAATAGCTACATTCATTCAAAAACTACAACTTACAGTCCAAATTAGCTATGTTATAGAGTTTGGAGTTTGGACTATCCAATTCAATCCAGATTCCAAATACACTTGACAATATGAAGCCCAATCCTTCTTCAAAGAACCTTGATTCTTTCTGTTTCTCCTGCTTCTGCGCTTCTTTTTCTCATATAGCACTACAGTCATGAGAAGTTATTCTTCAACAAACTCCAAACTGTATTGTTAATACAGTTATTCTTCAACAAACTCCAAACTACAGTTATTGTTAATACTTGCCTTTGTCACTTGGTGTATTTTTTCGCACACCAAGTCAACTGGCATTCCTTTGGTTTTAATTCCTTTTAAAACACAAACTGGTGGCTTCATAATCTCCAAAATATACTGTTCTCCTTCATTGCAGTAAATCAACTTAAGGACATACTTTTCCCTCCAAAATCCACATGGTAACTTCCTTTTTAGACTGATCCATTACGCAATAAAAAACCCATTTGTTCCATCGACTCACGATTCCATCCAATTGATCGTGGTTCCAGCCAACTAATCCCAGTTTCAACTAACTGCTTCTGTCCACTTCATGTAATGCACTGGTCATCAATACGACAGATCAGTTCTGCTCTGGTCCTTCACATCCCTTCACAAACTTCTTGCAACACCATGCTCGAGAGACTGAGCCCTATCATTTGCAGAGGAGATATGTACAGATTTGCTCTATGTTGTAGGATTTCTTGTCTTTAAGAGCACCTGCTGATTTCTTATTAGTTTTAAGTTTTTGAATTTAGATTTCTGTTCTGTTTTCAGCTTCCTTTTTTAGTTTCTATTCTGATTTCCAAAAATCCAGATATCCACACTGAGTTCTGGTGTTTCTGCCTATCAATATCTGGTATTTATTATATCAGATTCTGCAGAATTCTTGGTTTAGCAGCCTTGTTTTGTAGAATTGTTGTTTCCCAAGACTTTGTTCTCTACAGGTGATCTGTAAAATTCCTGCTACTTAATTGAGTGGCTAATAATGAATTATTCTAAGTGAATTCTTAAAGATGTTATTCTTGGCATCTGACCTTCTGCCATGGTATCAAAATCAGAATATTCAGCAAAGTAAATGAGCCATAAGTCTTCCTATCCCATTATATATTGTTCAAAGGATCAATTTAAAATTTGGACAATCTATTTCTCTTGAGTATTAATTAAGCTGTGCAAACTGATTTTTGTAACTTACTCTTGCAACTTATAAACTGTCTTTCCTAGGCGTGATGGCCAGAGATGTACAACTGTAGTTTAATGAGCTTCTGTGTTATTGTGTTCCTCTTGATCATGCTCATTTGTACTTCCAGACGATAAATGAGCCATTTCTTTGATTTTTTTCATTCTGATTTTATGTTTTTTTTAGAGAGACCAAATGTATTAGGATGCAATACAGATGAGACAGTTTTGAGTAACAAAACTCAGGATGGAGACGCAGTAGACTCTGCAGATGAGCAGGGTTCTCCCATTGGTTCACTTCCTAGCCTTAAAAACAATGAACTTGCAGCTTCTGTTGAAGCTCGGAAGGATGAAAAGACTGCACTTTCAAAATCTTCCCCTTCAAGTATTTTTGCCGAGGAGAAGAGTGCATATTCATCTGTGGTAAGTTCTTTTATTTTCATTTTCTTAGCTGGTTTCTTTTTCCCTTCAGTTTAAATTAAATTTTATTAGTGACCAGTTAAGTTTAAGGGTGCTACTATTTTGCTAATAAGAGAAATAATTGTTGTAAACATTTGGATTGTGATGCATTACTTGATTGTAGTGCCCTACAGGTCGAATATCATTCAAGCTGTATGATTGGAACCCAGCAGAATTTCCTAGACGATTACGCCATCAAGTAATCTTTCAAGTTTATACAAATTTAATTTTGAAAAGTTCATTTTATTCTATAAGTGGTACAAATATACTCCCTCTGCAGATATTTCAGTGGTTGGCAAGTATGCCTGTTGAGCTGGAAGGTTATATTCGGCCTGGTTGCACTATATTGACTTTATTCATTGCAATGCCAAAGTCCATGTGGGAGAAAGTATGATCCACTGTTTGACAATCTGTCTTACTTAGTAACTTAATTTTAGCAGATGCTTCTTCTTTCTTCATTTTAGATGCTCCTCATGGTCTATTCTAATAATATTTTAACTTAAAATTCAGTTTGGTTGTTCTGAATTTTAACAACCTAACTGTTCTTTTAGTTATGTAGTTTTTTTTTTCCTGCTGTTGCCTTACTTTTAGGATTTGAAATTTCTTGTCATTCCAGACTGTATTCACTGGAAATTTTAGTATTCAGATCTTGCACACAAAAATTAAAAAAAATTACACCACAACTTTGTTGGTGTTACATTTCAGTTCTTACCTGCTACATTTCAGTGATACGATATTACACCACAACAGGTCAGATATCATATAATATCCTCGCTAATGGTTGTAAAGTTACTCTGGTTGTTTATATGAATTGGATCTGAGTGAGTTGACATTCTGCTATCAAAGTTGTTGATGAACCATCATTTAGCTAAGGTAAGAATAACAGATGCACTGAAGAAATGAAACTTATCCGACTTGGAGATAATCTGATATTGTTTCTATAATTAGTAAATACGGTTCCATTTAGTTGGAACAGCCTCACAAACTAGAGAATTAAAGAATCGTTCTCTAAAGATAACCCACTTTTTTTTTCCGTCAATACTGAAATTGTAAACTATCATTTGATCTTTTAGGAGCTTGTAAAACATTGTGTTCGTTCTATACTTGATACAAATTACAAAAATTTTCATCTTAAATTTCTTAACAGTAGTCATTTTTTGGTTATCTGTCATAAGCTTGAAATAATTTTTCGTTTATTCTTTTTGAATGATCATGCTTCCCTATTTTGATACATTCTTCAGTTCCAATAGTAATTATCATAAATTGCAGTTGGGTTTATTGACAAAATTAGATTCATTTTCTCCTATCAGATCACTCAAAATGCAGATCATTGTGTGAGAGACTTGATTAATCAACCTGGAAGTCTCCTGCTAGGAAGAGGAAACTTTCTTATTTATCTCAGCAACACAATCATTCATGTTCTACAAGGTAGGACTCCTTAATTCCTATATGTTCTCATAAATTTTACCTCACCTGAATTTCTTAGTTTTTTTTTTTGTCTTTTAATTGACACCAATAATGTGGCATAACTTTTTATTAACTGGAATTAACTAATGCAACTGGTAATAAAATTGAGTAATTATTTCTCTCAAAGCTTTAGATATTAGGAGGATCCAACTGTATTTTTATCTCTAACACATGGTCCCTTCATCTATCACCTAATGATGTCAGGCAGGTGGCACTCTCACTTATCAGCATGAACACTTCAATTGACCATGTTGGTAAACATCCACAAAAATGAGGAGTTGTAGACTAAGATTCCATACTTGTATTGGATACTCGTACCCAAGTTTCATGATTAACTGAGATTTTATATACTTGATGCTTTCTCTCTCACACATTAGTGTTCACTCAAAGTATATTTCCTAATAAGTTTCTAGATTTTATTGAATCGGGAGCTCCCTTCAAGAAGTTATAGTTACTAGCTATTGGTCAGATCTCATAGAATAGTATACTCCAAATCTGAAGGTATATTGTTTAACTAGTATTAGTTAACTATTGTCTATCCAAATCCATATATTTTCTTTTGAACTTGTTTTATAATGAACATACAAAAGAAACATCTCAAATATACAAAGAATTAACAAATCAGAACTGTCATGACAAGTTTTGTTAACATAAAAGTCATAAGTGAGAACTACCCTAGATTGTTTAACAATAGAAAATATATAACAAAAGTTACATCATGATTTCCGTGGAATCTTAGAAAATTGACAAGTTTTATGAATAGTGACCACATCCACAAATTTCCTTAAAATTGATACATATTGTTCAGATGGCACAACATTAACAAATATCAAGATGGATGTTCAGGCACCGAGGCTTCATTATGTTTATCCAGCTTACTTGGAAGCTGGGAAACCACTGGAGTTTGTTGCATGCGGCAGTAATCTTCGGCAGCCTAAATTTCGGTAGTCTACTTGCTTTGACAATTTTTGCTATGTATTACCTGATTGTTATGGTATAATAATAGCTTTAGTGCACAGTGAAGTTTCTTAGTTATTGACATTCTCAACTTTATATTTATCCATTTCTATTATCCTTTTGGAAATTCATCCCAAATAATTTCAAGTTCAGAATGAATTCTTTTGATGTCAGTTGTGCAATGTAAATGAGAATTTGAGTTTTAGTTTGGAGTATTCCTAGTTTTCAGACCATGTATGGAAAATGAAAATACCTCTGTAAGTGCTACTCTTGTTCACGTATGGGTTTTTTGCAATTGGAATAACTGTTGCTGACTACACTGACATTTCCTAAAAAAATTTCATTGTAGATCCAGCAATTTAAATGTTTCACTTATTGATACTTCCTTAAACAAGAATTAAGCTGTTCTAATAAAAATGTCTTATGTGGCAGGTTTCTGTTATCCTTTTGTGGGAAATATTTAAAACATGAAGTACAGCAAATCACCTGTTCTGAACATGAGATGTTCAGGATAAAAGTGACTCACACTGATCTGGAAGTGTTTGGCCCTGCTTTTGTTGAGGTGCATTTGCTTTAATGAATTCAAAAACTGCAAGAAATTCAATGTTCCTTACTTTCCAATAAATAAAAAAATATTTCTATTTTCAGAATAATTCTTTCTAAGTATATTCTAATTAATGTGACTTTTTACTTGTGAACTCATGTTCCCTTCCCTTCTTTTCCCCATAAAATTGTGGCTAATTATTGGCATAGATCTCCATATCTTAAAACTTTCTGTTGCTAAGTAACCATATAGTAATCATCTAACCCAGGGATTATGAAGCTCTCCCCTAGGTGGTACTCAATCTAATTGTCCAAATGCTTATGACCGAACATCTAGTCTAGTGCTTTGAGTCAATTCAACTAAGTGGCACTCAGTCAAGTGACTGCCTGACAAAAATTAAGGCTATCGATGCACTTGCTTTGTGTTAATGTAAAAATATCTTCACCTAAATATAGAGAATATTTTGATGACTCAAGATTTTCAAAAAGAAATGAAATGTGGAGAAAGACAACCAAAAAGGAGTAATTGCCTCAAAAATGAAGACAAGAACAAAAAGAAATCTTACTAAGAAAAAATATGCATTTGAGGAGTTATCATTTGAGATACAAATGCTTAGAGTCTATTCTCCCTATATATAACTCAAAAAAACAATGTAGACTCCCTATTTAATTACATTATAAAATATAAGTGAAGTAGTCAACCATTTAAACTATAAAAACTATGAAAAGATTAAAAAGTATTTAATCCCAATATAGTTCCAAGTAGATAACTTAAGTTTCCAACCAGATGTGGTTATAGGTAGTCCAACAAGTTGTAATTCCAAAAAATGTTGTCCCAAGAAGCTAAGTTGTAATTTCCAAAAAAATCAGCTTTAATTTCCTACAATTAAATCCGGAGTATATGTGGCAGGTGTATTTATTTCAATGAATTGTGTAGTTGGTTTCAGGAAATAGCAGTATTAGTATTAGAGTAAGGTTTAGGTTGCATGGAACCCTTGTCCAGGCACTAGTATGGTTATAGCAGGGTGTTATGTTGTAGTTATTGCTTTCAAACTATGTTTTGAAAATTGGAATGAAGATAAACTGGTTTCCCTGTCATTTTCTTAACTTTGTGGTTGAACTCGGCCAAAATCTGGTTCAATCAGATTTCATCTGTTAGAACTGGACTGGTTTTGCTTCCCGTTCCAATTTAACTCAGTTGAGCTCTCCAACTCAGTTCAGTTTTCAAAAGATGGCTTTCAATTTGTGTTGTAGTTGCATTGAAATCAAACTTGGTTTAAGGCATCTTGGTTATGTTAACTAAAAGTTGAAAAAATAAAACAAAATATTCTAAGCTGAAAGTTTTTTTTTAAAAAAATCAGGGTGCAATTGATGGAATCTCTATGACCTTTCTACTAGCCTCCACGGTTACTTCATCTTTCAGATAAACAGGCTACTTCCACATCTATTTGGAATCATTTGATTCTTCATTCTTCTGATCAATCGTAGCTCCTCACCCCGCCTGTGTAACATGTTTTCCACTTACATCACATCAATAAATGTAGGAAGCTCAACCTTGTCATTCACATACAATGAATGCCAATAACACAACCTGGTCCCTTTGGTTGGTGGATCCTTGATAGAATCTTCTGAGAACTCACCTGCTTTAGCATAGGTTTAATCATTTGCAAAGCTTTTTTTGTTAAATCAGTTCAGTGGCAAACCATTGATCTTTGCAAAATTATTATTTGATCATTTTGTAGGTTGAGAATGTGTCTGGACTTTCCAACTTTATCCCTGTCCTTGTTGGTAGCAAAGATATATGTTCTGAATTAAAAAGGATTGAAGAGGTTTTTACCGGCTCCCGTTATGATGGCAACTCCGTGTTCCATGCTGATTCCTCAGTATCATGTAATGTTCTTATGTCCAGACAATATTATATGTCAACATTGCTCTTGGACATTGCATGGGTACTCAAGGCACCTCGTCCAGAAGATAAAGAACACTTTTGGAGTCTGATAAATGTTGACAGAATAATTACTTTGTTGAAATTTTTGCTCCCAAACAAGTACTTAAGCATCCTCCGAGTAATAGTGCGTAATCTGGATGATATTATTATGATTAAAGGATTTGACAAACCAGAGAGCTGGACTTCTAATGCCGACCTGAAGCAATTTCACGAGTACCTTAACCATGCAAAAGAAATTCTTTCTCAGGGAAAGCTTTATGATTTCAGATCAGCAGTAGAACCAAGAAACTCAGTTTCTGGATCCCTCATGCTCCAGTCCAACTTTGCAAATCAGGTAATTTCTGATTGTTTCTTTAAGTTGCATTTTCATGTTAGTAACAATTAACGTCTTAGATCTCTAATGAAAGTATAATTGGTTTATCTGTCAAGTTGATATTGATCACGTGGATATCAGTTGGCATCATTGATTAGTTGGTCTGTCTTTCTGTTTATCTTAAGAAGTCATCTGAAATGCTATCGATCCTATTTCTTCGATGTCAATTTGTTATATCAAGGAAGTATTTCTTTTTGGTCTAACTAGAGTGGTATCTTTTGTGTCTTATTATTAGTGAAGTAAAATTGTTAATATTTCAGGAAGTTCTTTTTTATGGCAATAGAACTACTAAGAGTCATATGCTTATTCCACTAGTTGTTAATATGATATAAATTCATTTGTTCAAAGGAGCTCTTCTATTTATATATACAGAAATAAAATTCTATTTTATCTTGATATTCTCAATGTAAAGATTAGATCTCCATATGGATGGTGCACGATCAAGTATATGGATGAATTATTTAAATTCATGGATATTGACAATGGTAGCTTGCTTATTTGAGATTAGGAGGAAAATATCCAAATAAACAGATCTTTGTTACTTCTTTACTTGCTCTTCACTCGTATCCAAGTAGACAACCTCACGGCTTGTGTGGAAGAATATTGGTATATCTACTCCTAAGCATTGTACGTGCTCTAGCTAATCAGAAGTGTTGTTTTAAACTTATTGCAGGACTCTGGAACAATAAGAGAGAGTTCATTCTCAGACTCATCGCAGGCCAACGCCGAGAATGATGTCAATGTGCCGCTTGTGACCAAGGATATCATCCACAGGCAGCGTTGTTACCAAAACTCTTTTGTCGACATATTCTCAAACAAAACTACGAGGTCTCAGTTCCCTTTGTTCATAGCCGCAAGTGTTATTTTATGTTTAGTAGTATGCACCATCGTCCTCCACCCGCGCAAAGCTGGGGAATTCGCTGTTTCTATTCGAAGATGCATGTTCGGCAACCAAGCATGAAATCTGACCAACCTCCCTCTGTATAGTATAATTGTTCATGTTGTACTTGTCGCGAGCAGCATTCAATTCCTCCAAATTATAAATGTTTAGGCCAGGGATGAAGTAGATACGATTGTTAGGCCAATTGTTGGTTGTCTCATCCCCATGATCATAATTTCGAGTGGAGATTTATAACTCCATTTGTTCATTCTGATTTATGAGAATGTGCTAATTGAGTTAGAAGGTTTTTGAGTTGAGCCTTTTGTTCAGGGTCGTAAATGAATCAAACGATCATGAATAAATTTGGTGTTCAATTCGATAAGAGTTTGTTTATGTTGGTTCAATATATATAAGATTAATTAAATAAACAAGTTTAAATAATTTATTAAATTAAATAAATAAATTTGAACATATATGTGTTCAGTTCGTTAATGTTCATGAATAACGTTTGTGAATAATGTTCGTGAACAATGTTCGTGAATAATCATATTTATTAATATGTTAAATAAAATAAAATAAATAAATAAGTTTGAATTATCAAGTTCAATAACCAATCAAACAAGTAAAATTTTTAAATAATTAAATAAGTTTGAATTGAGAGCTCGAACGAATCAAACTTGAAGTGAGAGTTTGATAATATTTAAATGAATCAAACTCAAGTCAAGTTTCAAACAAGCTTAAGTTCTTAAAAGTCAAATTTGAATAATTATTTCAAAAATTTGATTCATTTTAAGTTTGACTCGACTTGACTCGATTATCTTATCAAATAAATTTGAACATCTTAAAATTTTGACTTAACTTGATTTATTTATCGTCTTACTTTTGTTATGGTAAAATTATGTTTATCTTAATGGTCGAACGGAATCAAACCAAATTAAGCATTAGACTTCTGTTGAGTTATTGTTTAAATTTCTCAATTTGAAATATTTCAATTTCGTTTTTGATTTTCTTCGGTAAATCAATAAACTGAATTGTGTCCACCGTAACTTTTTAGTTTAAGATTATCTATAATTTATTAATAAAAATTTAATTATTAGATCAATAATTATAGACACAAACGTGTCCTTATTGAGCTCTAGAAAAGAGTACGAACCCCGGGGCAATGATGTAACTCCGGAGTAATGGTTATATCAAACAGGTCTAAGATTCGAATCATTTTCCCCGAAGCGGGTTAATCATATTTTTTTTTTCTAGAAAAGAGTACGAGCTCGCCTTCTGCTTGAGTTCACACTGCCGCCGCCGCCGTTGGCCCGCCACCACCGGCGGGCGCCCTTCGCCACTCCCTTAGGCACTTGACGATCACCTTTCCGATCTTCTCCTCCTCCATCGCCTCATACACCTTCTCTATGTGCTCCCCCGGACTCACCTCCTCCCCCGTCAAAATCGCCGTTCCCAACTCCTCCCTCACGAACTCGTACACCGGCCACGTCCTCCTCCCGTCGGCCACCAGCTCCCTTCTCCCAAACCTCTCCCTTGCCCTGACGATGTCTTCTCTCAGCGCGCTGCTCGCCTCCTCCTCGAACTCCAGGATCGCCTCGAACGCCGACCGATCTCCCTCCTTCCCCTGACGCAGCGACTTCTCCACCACCGCCGCCCTTAGATCCGGCACCAGCTTGCCGGAGGCGTCGTCGATGTAGGAGAACACCGAGCGCCTCTCGATCGCGCAGATCATCTCTTCCTCGCAGAACCCCTTCAGGGTTTTCCTCGCCGATCGCACCACCGCCTGCTCCACGGCCTCTCTTAAGCTCTCCCCCAAAGTCCTCACGTCGATCGCTTGGCACAGGGCGACCATGTACGTCGCCATCATCAACTTCAAGATCTCCACCGCCTCTGCGCTCTTTCTCGCCGAGATGAGCCCCAAGGAGTTGACGTCTTGGTTGTGCTGCTCCGCGCTCTGCGCATGGGGCGTCACCGGGTTGGCCAGGTACTGCAGCTCCGAGCAGTAGGCGGCCATCGCGATCTCCGCCCCTTTCAGGCCGTAGTCGAGGCTGGGGTCGGCACCGGCGCTCAGATTCGCCGGCAGACCGTTGTTGGTTTCGTCGCCGACGAGCTCAGTGAATTGGGCGAAAACGAGCTTTCCGATCGCGGCGAGCGCGATGCGGATGGTGTCCATGGAGACTCCGATGGGGGTTCCTTGGAAATTGCCACCGTAGAGGACAACGCCGCGGTCGACGTCGATGAGGGGGTTGTCGTTCACCGAATTAATCTCTCTCTCGATCGATTGTGTCGCCGCCCGGATCACCTCGATTTGAGGTCCCAGCCACTGAGGCGAAGTCCGCAGCGCGTACCTGTCTTGCTTCAGTTTCGTCGGTCGTCCGAGCTCCGTCGTGCCGTCGAGCAAAAACCTCATGATCGCCGCCGACTCGATCTGCCCTGGATGCCCCTTCAGCTCGTGCGTCAGCGGGTCGGTGAACTCTGGGTTCCCCTGCATTGCCTCGCAGAACATCGCCGAGAGGATCACCGAGAGCAGGGCGAGGATGTTGGCGTCGTAACACACGGTGGCAGCGACGGCCGACCCGACGGTTGTGCCGTTGACGAGTGCGAGCCCCTCCTTCGCCTTGAGATCGAACGGTTCGCTGATTCCGACGCGCTTCAGTGCCTCAGTGGCGGTAATCTCGTCGCCTTCAAGGGTGACCACCCGCACGTTCTTCCGCCCGGTGAGCGCGCCGGCGATGTACGCGAGCGGGAGTAGGTCGCCGGAGGCGGTGATGGAGCCTCGCAGAGGAAGCTTGGGGATCAGGTTGCGGTCGATCAGCTTCGCGATGGCCTCCAGCAGCTCCCAGCGGATGCCGGAGTAGCCCTGCATCAAGGTGTTGGCCCTCACGAGCATGGAAGCCTTGGCATAGCCGGCAGGAAGGGACGACTCCTTGCCGACGACGCCGGCGTTGAGGAAGCGGATGAGCTCAGTCTGGAGGTCAGCGGTCCGCCGAGTGCGGCGGTGCGAAGCGGTGCCGAAGCCAGCGGCGAGGCGCTCGGGGTTATCGGCGACCCAGGAGGCGCTGCGGTCGACGCGATCGCGCGCGGTGTCGGAGTCGAGGGCGACGCCGACGTCAGAGCGTCGGGCGACGGCGGAGACTTGGGCGACGGTGAGGTCAGTGCCCTTGAGCTCGAGGGTGGAGAGGGAGGAGAATTGGGTGATCATACGGTGGACCTCATCGAAAAATTGCAAGCCGGAGATGGCGGGAATGATTCCGTCGGCGGGGATCGCCGGAGAAAAGACGAGGGAGGCCATTAATTAACGCTTGCAAGGTGGATTTCAATTAATCCGGTAGTGATTAATGAAGAGGACATGTATTTATATGTAAGCCATGGCCTGTAGTTGGTAGCTCCTTCTGTTGACGAGATACAACTGCTCCGGACACGTCCTCACGGAATTAGTCAGGGAATGAGTTATGATTAGTGCACGAGTTATTGTCATCATAATTAAATTCTAATTAATAATTAAATTTTTATTTTTTGTATATATTAATTTTTATTTAAATTAATAATTATCATGATTTATCTCCTTCATATTAATTTTGGAACTGATTGACGAGAGCACTAAAGACGAGTGTTTTACTTTTTATCACTGTAATTGCTTCGGACACGATGAGTTTATAAGAGAATGTACAAGTTTCATGGAACAAGCATAACATCTTATAAATTATTTCGTTCATCAATATTTATCTCGATAAAAAAATTATATGAAATCGAATCGATGACTTTTAAAATTAATTAATTTGTTGAATATCTGAATTATAAAAAATAAATTAAATATCCAATGAAAAATTAGGCCTATTAAATAAATTTAAAGTACATTTAAAATCCTAATTTACTCCATTTCTTGTTTGTCAATTCATCTATCTTATTTTCATTATTTTGTCGAACAACTATTTTAACAATATTTAATATCAAAATCATACCAAAATACATTAATTTTTAAATCATTAAAGTATTTCACCAAACACCTTGATAAATAATACTATATATTTAAATAGTGTGTAAATCAAATTAGAGGATATCAATACACTTGGATAGAAAATGCATTACTTAAATTTTGATACAAAATGCTATTTACATAACAAAATGTTACCTATCTTATTTTTGATACTTTTATTAAGTGGACATGTTGAGCTTGTGTAAATGTAAATGTAGTTGTTTCACCCTTTTAATAAAGATATTAAAAGTTATGAAAACAACATCCATTTAATTTAATCCCTTACTCGACTGATTAGGAAGTCTATGAAAAAGACAGTAATGTGTAAGATTAAGTCCATTTTGGCTAGCCATAATCTACTTATCTAGCTATGCAATTGCTCAACTCTCCCCATCATGTTAATTGGATTTGGTTGTGAAAGTTTCAAACATTAATTTTTCTACAACCATGTGAAATAGAATTATTCAAAAGTAGAAATTGGTTAACCCTCTAAATCATGCTATTTAATTGAATTTGATTGTGGAAGTTTCATATATCTTCAAATATGCATGCAAACTAATCCCATTGGTTTAACCATTTGATTGGATTAATTATGGTGGAAGATTATAATTTGGTTTTGTTTGGGTGTTAGGTTGGATTATAATGGAGAAGATTTGATCAACAAGTTCCTTTTGAATAACCCCTCTTGTGGACCAAGTCACTAGTACATTAATATAACTAGCAACTTTCAATATCAATGTAGAAATTATTGGCTTAGGTTTCAAACTCCAACTCATGAAGTAATTTATTTTAATATCAAGTTCAAGATTTGATTGGATAATATTGATGGTACAAAAAACTTCAAACTTTAGTAAACATTTATTGTCAAGGTCTAAAGTTCAACTAGATAAAAAAAATTGTGAAGAGGACCTTCAAACAAACACATGGGAAGACCTTGTATGCAAGCATAGGATCTATTGGTTTGTTATGAACAATTAAAATTATATCTCCCCAAATCCTATAACTTCAAAGGGTGTGCATGCGAGTTCAAAGGGAGTACCCATTGTCGATAACAAACCAAAGCAATAGAAGAGGTGATGGCTAGCATTGTAACAACATCAAGTGACAAAACTTTAACGAGAGGCATTTCGTGATGTCAAACACTTCAGCAGTGGGTCTCCATTGACATGCCATGAAGTGCAAGTAATAAATCTTAAGAGGTAAATCTTTAAAAAAAAACTAAGGTTTGATGAAGACACTTATCTAGAGAGTGATCAGATGACAAGCAAAGGAAGGCAAGGAAGCGAGCAAAAGAAGGTTGCCACCACATCATACTTACCGTCTCCCCTTAAATTAAAAATCCTAAGGAGAAACTTAGGCCTATTGGCTTTGGTACCAAAATGAGAAAGATAGAACCACATTATTCAACTAAAAGAGAACAACCCCAAATATCTTAGCTGAGTCTAGATCAATATGTTTTAACAGTGATATAAATATTAACTCCAATAAAAACAAAATGAATAGAATCTAACACTCATTGAACTACTAACTTTAACACAAACAAAAGCAAAATTTTCAATAAAGCAAAATTAAAATTCAAGATTGCAGTTTATCCTGAATTGTAACAGCTAACTGCAGAAGACTTTGCTTTGTTTGTGTTAAATATTAACCTTTGTTGTACTTCTTCAGACTTATATATACAAAGTTCAACCAGGCCTGGTACCTAGATCTTAAATACAACCAAAGGTAATTCCTCAAATGCAAAAGCAATTCATCACACTACCATCAAAGATCATAAGTTTACACACTACTCTGTAGAAGAGTGAAGGGAGATGAAGTAAAAGTAAATCATACAATCAACTTGAAAAAGAACTGAATGCATATAACAATGACAAATTAAAACTTGACAAAAGGCAGTAACAAAGCTATGCCAAATAATTTCATGACTAAAATGTGCCATGAAGAATGTATTCAAAGTTCCATGTTCATTTATGGCCATGTTCCTTTCTGTTCCACAATTTCCATGGCAATAGTAACCTGACATGAATTTATGTATTTATGAAACAAAATGAAAGATGTAATAGGATAAAAAAGGAAGAGTAGGTCTGAATTCACACTTCAATAGTGTGTCTGATTGTTTAAGGTATCAATGGAAAGAAAAAAAGGGAACGACCTCCATGTTCAGTATCAATCCTCACATTAAGCAGTTCATACCGTTGTTTTAGACAAAAGAAGGTATCTGCAGAAGTAGCATTAGATAGAGCGAACATGTATCCTTCGATGAATGGGGGTCCTGCAAGAAGGGCAGTCCTTCAATCCCTGTCTCTCATGCAACTCATTGCACTTTTCACAAACAACTTGATGGGAGCAGGGAAGGAAAACAACGGACATTTCCTCAGTCAAGCACATCACACATTCTCTATCACGCTGTACTTCGTTTTCTGATACCTGGAAATCAAATATTTCGATATTAGAATGGGCATTCATGTTCCAACTGAGTGCTGGAACTTTTGCATGGCTATCCATCCTCATTTTTGAAATCTGTTCTTGGAGTCTCCTGATCTCATTGTTGTGTCTTTGTAAATCACTTTCTGCCTGTAATGCCAAGGCAGCTTCCTCCAATTTGGATGAAGCTTCTATTTGTTCACGTTCCTTCCTTTCAGCAGCAACCAACATGAGGGCATCTTGTTTTGCCTTGTTTTCAATTTTCCACCTATCCTGTTCAGTTCGTCTTCCGAGTGAAACATTTGTACTAAAAAAAAATCAATATGACAATATTTTACAAAGAAAAATATGGTGTAGAAATTGTGTTATAGAAACAATTATGGAACCAAGATTTAAGACAAATGTAAAGAAAAAAAGTTGAACTGCCAGAGATATCTAGCATCTAAACTTCTTCTACGCCTAAAAAATAAATTCCCTTGCTAGATGATTTCAATGTCAGTTAAAAATACACACAAAATTTAAAACATGCTAATTTAAAAGAATTTCACTAAGTGATGCGAATTCTTTTCATAATTACCATCGCTTTTGATGCAACGTTTTAATAGTTCACTAATTCTAGGATTCCACAATTACAATATAATGTTACAATTTGTTGACAAATAAAAGCCTGCTTCTGTAAATAAAACACACCATTGACATAGTGAAATGTGTGGTTTTAGGAAGCGGCCGCTTAGACATTTATAGGGACTACATTGAATGTAGCATTAGGGAGACAAAGTGGCTAGGGTCGGGAAAGTTCTCGACCAAAATGTGACCCAAACCAAGGTTCTTAGATCAAGGCAAATTGACCCAAAAATATCTCCAAAACCAAGTACAGTAGATTCAATCTAATCCCAAGTCACGTCAAATCAAGTTAGCTCGATTATCAGATTTTAGATCATATCAAGGACTTACTGATGTTAACACAAAAACTTATTTCATACAACAAAATTAAATTCTAATATTATAAATGAAAATTCAAAATCTGAAGTTATCAAAAGTCATAGTTAATGTCTTAGAATTATATATCTACATATAACATAATAGTCGTACAATGTACAAATTAAGTAGAGTTTCCATTTAAAACCAGAGGATTCTTAATTTTCTTATGGTAATCTTTCATTACTATTAATGTCATTACAATCTCTTGGTACGTACAAATTTCATAGAGTAAATTACTACTATAAATTAGTGATAGGGATGACTAATGGACATTTTTACTATATATGTAGTTATGTAATTAAATTTTGATTGAGTTATATCTATGTCAAATTAACTTCCCATCTTCTGGATCTTCTCATTGACCACTTCGATAACATAAAATAGTTTTCCTTAATAAATGACTTCAATGCAAGTTATAAATATATCTAGAATAATATATATTTGTATGTAAGCACGCATGGAATTTAAAAACATGCCAATTAAGAAGATCTTGCCTGATAAGAGATGTGAATTCTTATAATTACCGTTGTTTTAAAGGCAAGTTTTTAGTAGTTATATTGATTCAAGGATTTTGGAATTATTCTGTTATATTCACAAGTAAAGCATACTTCTGCTGATGTAACATACCATTCCATAATGACATAACCAAATGTGTAGCTTTAGAAAGCAGTCCCTTGATGTTTACAGTATGGGTCGCGTATGGGTCGCGATGTAAGTTTATTCAATCAAAAAAAATTTGACCTGAAACGTCAAAACCTTATCTAAAACCAAGCATGGTAGGTTCCACCCAACCCGAATCAGGTCAGGTCAGATCTATTATCAGATTTTAGAATGAGGTCAGAAGGCCAGCCTAAGAACATATTAATGGAAATAGAAAACCTATTTCATAGAACAAAAAATAAAATTCCAATGTTCTAAGTTAAAAATCCATAACTAAAAAATCCAAAAGACATTTAACATCATGCCATTATATAACATATAAACATAATAATTGTACAATGTAGTAGAGTCTTCAAGATTAAAAGCATATGATTTTTTAATTATTTTTTTTAATGGTGCCCTTTCATGAATATTAATGTTATTACTAATTTCAATTAATCTACACATTTCATGGAGCAAATAATAACTATTAATTAGCAACAAGGAAAACTAATGGGAGAGTTCGTGTGTATATAATTAAATTTTTAGTAAATTATAACTACAAGTCTGGTTAATTGGTATATTGAACTGGATATCCATATCTGAAGTCCAAAGCATATTACATTTCTAACTATGAACTCACCCAAAACCAAAATAATCCAAATTTTTTAGTCGGATTAAATTGGGGTCAGGTCAAATCAATTTGATTGGGGTTTTTGCTCACCCACATGTAGCATGTGCAATTGGCTTCAATTTACCCATATATAATGATTGAATAGCTTGTTAATTTAGTTGTTCATATATATGTAAAGCAAATTTCATCCATGTAAATAATTTATAATTTTTTTCTTAAGATGGATTTCATTATGCTATGAAGTAGGTCGACCACATAATGAGTGGCGTACACTTTTTAAACCCATGGCTAAATGATAATTTGAGTTGGGTCATTATGATCTATGGTGCATAACGGTTAGCTGCTTGAAGTTATTGCTTCATCAAGACTTTAATGAGTAATCTACTCCTTTTCCACTAGTCATGTTTAGAGGAAGTCTTTTATTAAAGGGTAGCCCGGTGCATGAAGCTCTCGCCAATGCGGGTCCAGGGGAAAAGTCTATTGTACGTAGTCTTATCCTGCATTGCAAGAGACTATTTCCGTGACTCGAACCCGTGACCACCAGGTCACACGGCAACAAAATTAGAGAAAGTTTTTTATTCAAGATAAAAATTATAAAGGGAAAATGACAATGAGGGTCAAGAGGTAGTGATGTGCGTCAGCTATGAATAGTAACTTTTGAAAAAAGAGGCCAATAGGATAAAAATTTAGGCCATATTTCCCTAAAAATAGGGCAAATTCGAAGTATATAGAAAAGATGGAAAATAGATGAGGGATGAAGAATAATTATCCTTCGAATTGTCTCCTTAAATCGATGGAAATAAAGAAGATGAATTACTTTTTAATAATAATAAAAAATGTTACTAGCTTTTCGTTTGATTTTGGAATGATGAGTTAAATGAAGATGATGAATCACTTTTTAGTAATAAAAGAGTGTTGTTAGCTTTCCATCTGATTTTGGATGGATAAATTACATAGGATGCATGTTTAAATTTAACTTTACAAATATTTATCTTCTCTCTTTATTCATGAAAGGAAACAATAGATATACGATTGATCAACCCATCTTTCGCTAATCGATTCTTCATCTTTTCAAGGAAATAGACGCTTAAGGTAAGTTTAACAAAGAATAATCTTATTCTTTGTTAGTAAAATAATTAACCAATGTAATGCCATATATAATATAACCGCATTGCTAATTAATATAAACACGTGCGAACACATGCATGGATGTGGACGGTGTTGGTTTCATAATCTTATATGGGGAATATGATTTAATTAGCTTGTTAGCATACATTTTTTTTTTCATATGTGAAGTAATTTTTATCCATACAAATAATTTATAATATATTTTAATACAAACCACATATGCGTCAACATACCACCTATTCCCTGTTAAGGAGGTTGACTTCATACCGCTTGCGTACTCTTTTTTAAAACCTTTGTTAAATGAGTATTTGAGTCAACTCATTGTGGTGGCTGATGGTTAGCCTCTCAATGTCGCTTAGCCATTTGTCATGATTTGAGGAAGAGCCTTCTATTCAACGAGAAATTAAAGAGGTAAGACGATGAATGAGGGTCAAGAGGTGCTGTTATGTGCCAGTTGAGTTGTGATTTTTGAGAAAAGGAGAGACCAATAGGACTATAAATTTAAGGCGAGTTTAATAAAATTTACCAAACAATCTAACCAATATAATAAGATAAATACATGTTAATTCCCTATATTAAATTTTTTGAATTTCCAATTTTTTTCTTTAATTTTCTATTTACTTAAAGGGGAGAAAATAAGAGAAATGAAATGGTTTAATAGAAATTTTTTTATCGAAATTGTATGTTTGTTTTACTCTATTACAGTATTATATTTATCTTTCTGACTTTGATGGAATTGAATTTGAAGGGAGAGAAATACCCTCACTTATTTGATGTGTAAATTTTGTTTTTGAAAATTTCTGCCCGATTTGGGAGGAAATGGATGGAATTAAATTCCATTCTCTTATCTATTTCCATCCAAGTAAAGAAACTTGATGGGATCATTGATCCCTCAATATAAATAAGCTAAGTCTCTATCATTTGAATCTCAGAATAGTCCACATGAGTGAAAAAGTACACAGAAGCACACATTGTGTAGGATCAAGTCAATTTACCATACACTAATACTATTAGTTACCGCTGATGTTATGCCAGGTAATTCTAGTTTACATTTACAGAAGTATATTACTCATACATCATACCAACTTATATTTGACAAAGATTATCCAGTAATTGTTAGGCTGTTCCTTAATCAATATTCAAAAAAGGAAAAGCATATCAAACAAAAATGGGAAAGAATATCGAGTAGTGTTTATCTGAAACAGATTAAAAAAACATGCAAGACAGAAAACAAGAAAAATAATGACACGGTTAAGTTTTGTAAATTTAATTGACATTACCTCACTTTGGTCATGGCGCTCCTTAGCTTCTTCCAACCCCCGGTTGAGATGCAAGAACTTGTGCTTTTCAGCAGCAAGCTCCTCGGCAAGTGTTTTCTTTTCTCTTTCCCAAGACTGTATCTTCTTAAGTGTCATAATTTCCCTCATTGTTGCGTCTTGACAATTAGTTGCCAATTTAGCAGCATGTGCTTTAGAAACTTCCAATTCTTGCCTCAGTTTGTTGTTCTCACCTTTAAGCCTCTCCATAGTAGCATTTGACATTTCATATTGAGCACATGCTTTTGACCATGCATACTCTGTCTCTGCAACCTTCTTCATCATACTAACTTCTAGTGTCTCTCTTTCTTTAAGGAGACGAGCTGCT
>JBBUKS010493477.1:0-15071 GCA_038050645.1 Hedychium gardnerianum
ACATGAAACAAGTTCCTATGTGTTTGTTTTATTCTCTTGATCACAACCATGCCCTCAAATATTTTTTTTACCTCATTTATTTTGTTGAGTGAATTTTTTAAAATAAATGTGTTTGAAATAATTAAATCGCGTTGGAAAAATCACCAATCAGGAAAAAATTATATTTTAGGGCATGGTTGTGATCAAATTCGTCGCAAATTTCATTCCAAAAGTGCCATTTTTTTTGTAGCTAGCACTCAACTAGATCGAGTTCATTCTTTTGGGATTGTAAGGTTGCAAATAAAATTTCATATTAAAAATACATGAGAAAGATTATGGATTTATAAGAGAAAAATATCTCCATTGGTATGAAGCATTTTATGTAGAGAGCCCAAGAACAAAATCATGAGGGCTTAGGCTCAAAGTGGATAATATCATAACATTGTGGAGATATGTGAATTTTTTCGGTCCTATCAATTGGTATTAGTCGACTGTGTACAAGAGCTCTGGTCTAATCAAATCATGTGAGTAGAGTATTGACCTTGAATAAAGAAAGTAGGGGTTCTCGTGTCTGGATCAAGAGAACGAGATACTAGGTAGGAAGTCCTAGTAGGTCGGGTGGATTGAGGAGCAAGAAAATATAGTGGGTTGAGCATCGGATGGAAGGCCCTGTGATCTTTCGTTTGAAGGGGGAATTGTTGGGATTGTAAGGTTACAAACAAAGTCCTATATTGAGAATACATGAGAAAGATTATGTACTTATAAGAAAATGATATTTCCATTGATATGAAGTCTTTTAGATAGAGAGCCCAAGAATAAAATCAATTAAATTTAGGTTCAAAATAGATAATATCATACCATTATAAAAATATATAAATTTCTTTAATCTTAATACATTCAACTAATCCGACTAATGTCTCGACGAGAAAGATGATAAATGACCATTAATTTGACAAAGCCAGATTGTAGCCATCAGATGACCCAGAAATTACAATAAAGTGGTTGCATGAATTAAGTAACCATTGACAGACTCAAGTCTGAAGCAATCAAGAAGATAATCGAGTGATGATTGATCAAGTCAACTAATCAATGATAGAACAGTAGAACAGTAAGTGAAGCTAAAGATGGATGAATACTTTAAAAAAAGGACCAAGGTGAGCATTTTAAAGGCCAACATTTACTGCATATCTTTCGGACCTCTTGAGTTCTCTTGCATACTCATTGGCTTAAGTCTTTAACTTCTACTTATATTCATCTTGTAAAGAGAATTCTAAGAGTTTTTTCTACCTCTGGAATAACTCTGAGAAGGAGAAAAAGCTGATGGACATTTGAGAGTGACTCATTTCATAGGCCATTAAGTAAAAAGGATGGTTTTGAACCACATTACATCAAGGTGTTTTCATTTGATCTCTTTGTTTTGTTTATTTTTGTTGTATTGTTTGTTCAACCTTGCTAAGTCATTAATAAATATTAAGCGTTAATTGCAAGATTACCCCCTTTAATCGTTTGACTATCTACCTAATTGTAGACTCGACCTTAGGTCAGATCCGAATTTGATTCAACCTAGCCCAATAATTGGGTCAACGAGTAACCGACTCATTGACCTGATTAAATGAGCTGAAACTGTAATTGACCCACCCCTTGACAGATCAATTATAGTTTCTGCCTAATTTTAACTTTCAACCAACGATTTGAACCGTTCAAAACAATTTTTTTTAATGATTGAATGATTTGATATTTTTTTATCTATTGCTAAGATTAACGGATCATTATTCCTCAAGCTATATAAATAGACTATTTATTTCATTATTTTATACTCATTTCTCTACTCTTGTCTTTGAATTTTAAAATCTCTATTGTTTTCAATTTCAATTCTACAATTTTAATGGAAGAAAGTTCATTTCAGGCTTAGAAGAGCAAGGAAATAACAATTTCAAATGTGGATCTATAATTAGTTTATCGATGATGAACCAAAGCAACTTTCGACATCCAAGATGTAAGGAAGTATTGAAACTTTAAGGGTTCAGGATACTCCATCTTTAAAGTGTCTATTTTTATTAAATATTTTAAGAAAATCCTTCTTCAATATGGAGAAATGCATGTAAATTATAAGTATTGCAAAACCTCTTATAAATTTCAATGAGGTGGTGCTTATGGTTCATTGAAGTGACACGTCGAAATGAAACATCATACTAAATTTGGAGTTAAATGTTCTCAAATATAATTGTCTAGATTTTCATCAAGTAGTGGAGGTACAAATTCTAGTTTATTTAAATATTCTGCTATTAAATTAAGAGAATCATTAGCTATATTTAGTTTTTACAATATTTTTTTTTAGTTTTAGGTCTAAATGAACATTTAATTTTTATTTTTATCAAGAATCACTTTTAGTTCGCTAGAATAGTTAGAGTAGTTGACTAATCCACTCAACTAATTAGGATCAGTCGAGTTGATCAATCGATTCCCTATCTTTTTGTTTGCTATAGTAATAATCGACTATTATTGTAGTAGAATATCATATCAGTCAAGTTGATCAATCGGGGTTTAAACTTTCAATTTACTATAATAACAATCGACTATTAATGTAGCAAAATTCCTAAATAATGTAGCAACCCTCTAAATACTATAGCAAACCCTAAACACTATTCACCATACTAAAAATCTCTCAAACTCCAATTTCGAGGTTTAGGGTCTATTAGACTATTGATACACCCTATCAATCGATTGATGTTCCCATTTCAACCTTACCAAAACTGAATTCTCATCTTGCCTAATATCCTATTGAACTCAACCTATTGGTGCAATTGATCGACCTCCAGGGTTTTGATGTTTATTTGACAATATGTTTAATGGAGTCTGGTTAAGGTTGACCTAAACAAGTGAGAAATCTAGTTAGGTCAAGGTTGACTAGATGACTAGCAAAGTGAGAAGTCTAGTCTGGTCAATGTTGACCAGATGACTAGCAAAGTAAGAAGTCTAGTTAGGTCAAGGTTGACTAGATGATTGACAAATGTAGAAGTCCTGACATATCAAAATTGACCTAGGCAAAGATAGAAGTCCTAACAGGTCAAGGTTGACCTAGGCATATATAGAAGTTCTGACATGTCAAGGTTGACCTAGGCAAAGGAAAAGTCCAAGAAGATCAAGAGTGACCTGATACTTGACAAGAGAAAAAATTCTAAGGGAGTGAACCTTAGGTAGTGAAAAATCTTGGAGGAGTGAACTCCAAGCAAGTATAACTAGCGTATTTGAATATTACTAAACACTGTTTACTTTACTATTTGTATTGTGCTAATTCGGTGTTGTAGGAAAGTCTTAGTGGATCAGGTCGATCGAACACTAAGCAGAAGAAGTCCAAACAAATTAGTTAGACTAGATGTTTGGCAAATAAGTAAGGTAAGTCTTGGAGAGGTCTTCCATTCTGGAAGACCGTAAGGACGCATCCTAGTTGGGACAACTTTAGGCGTTGATCCTATTGAAAAAACTAAAGGAGGTTTCTAAGTCAAGATCAAATAGTCTTAACTGTCAGATTAATCCATGCATATATATATATCTGGTTCTAACTCTATTTTGCAGGATTATTATTATGTATATTGTGATAACTTTGTTTTGTAGAAAACAAAGAGTTTTTTGGCTGAAGTGTTCGGTCAATCGAACATGGTGGTTCAGTCGACCAATCCAAGATGATAAGCATGAGTCAGATTCGAATCCAAGCAAAGAAGAAAATAACCAATCATTTGACCAATAGGTCTTTCAGTCAACCTACCACATTTGGTAATTTGGGATCGGATGAGATCGAATCAGTTAACAAAGGCAACTCAAGAGTTCTGTTGATCGAATATATCGATCGAATACATATGGTTAGCACAAATCAGATAAGATCGGATCGAGCAAGAAAGGAAGTTATGATGTTCAGTCGATCAATCAAGTGAGTCGGTCGACCGATAAGTCAGATTTCCCGAAAGATATGATTGGGCAGATCGTGAACCTAGATGCAAACTCAAGCTGTTTTAGAAGATCGATCCACCGAAAAAGGTTCAGTCGGCCGAATGAAAAGTTTATAAAAGCAGCCTCGAGGTCCAAGGTTGAGAAATCAATCTTCTCTCATCCTTCTCTTCTTCTCAATTCATGAAGTGCTACTACTATGCCAAGAGGCTCTCCGACAACCTACGCCTACGTTTTATTCTTTGTTGTTGGTAACTTTATTATATTTGCATTTCATTATAAGAGATAGTAGCCTATTTACTATCCTCTTTCTCTTTTGTATCGAGCTTTCCTCCTTCTCTGAAAAGTTTTCAGAGAGGAGAGCATTAGTGGATTTTTCCCTTGAAAAAGGTCCAAGGGATCGTGAGCCTTAGAGTAGTAGTTGCTAGATTATAAACCAAGTAAACTGCTCGAGTCCTTATCTTGTTTTAAGTTTTTCGCTGCGTATTTCTATCTCGATTTGTGTTTATATTAAAGAAAAGAGGCTTTTCAAATGAGCGATATTCACCCCCTCCTTAATCCCCTCTATCACGCTTTCAGGTCCTGCACAACCTACCAAGACTTCTTTTGTCCGGCATCAGGTCAACCTTGACCTGCCGAGACTTCTCGTTGCCTAGCATATGATCAATATTGACCTGCTGGGACTTCATCGTTGCCTAGCATCCGATCAACCTTGACTTGATAGGACTTCCTCATTGCCTAGTATCCAGTCTCTTGTCAACTCCATGTTGGACTTCCAACCGCTAAGTGTCATGTCAACCATGACCCACTTAGACTTCTCTACCATCAAGTGTCCAATCAACCTTGATCTACTTGATGTTTCACTCAACCAACTAACATATTGATCAAGCATCGAAACTAAACTCAAGTCAACTAGAGCTTGGTCAACTGATCAATCTGGTCGACCTTGACGAGAGGTTGATTGTACCAACAACGGTCACATCTTAGTGTAATGAAACAATAGGGTATATTTTATAAAATTAATAGAATATGACTTAAAATATTTCCACATGATGTGCTAACACCTTTGAATTCAACATATAAATTATTCAAAGATTTATTTCAATATAGAGAATTATCGTGTTCAATTTTTACACAAAATACTAATAATGCCAATGTATATTTATTTTCACACCGATTAAATATATGTAGTATTTGTAGAATTTTAAAAAGTATTTAATGATGCAATTGAATAATCATCCGGTGTTTATTATCCTACTTCTCATTTAGTTATAATAAATTTTATAATATAACTTTAATTTTAAATGAATATATTACGAATGAATTTTTATCTTTATATGTGTTAGCAATGAAGACAAAATACAAAAAAATATTTTTATTATATTCTTTCTATTTATTTAGTTATATTTGTTTTAGATCCTAGATTTAAATTAGATATTTTACATGCAATATTAGTTATATATTATGATATTTTAATTCTATTTTTAAAAACTCTCTCCTAATCCTATTAATATTATAAAAAATATTATAAATAATTTATATGATATTTATAAATATTATAATTTTAAAATATGAATTAGAAGGTAATATGTCGGAAATGTCGAATATTAGTAGTACCAATAATTTAAACTCACAAAAATATAATTTTTATTAAGAGAATGGATGAAACATCTAAAAAGATCCTCAAATTCTAGACAAGAACTTAAGAATTAGTTTATAACTTTTTTATTTTAGTGAAAAGATAGCAAGTCAAATTTCAATATTTTACGATGGTAGTTGCAGAAGACTTAAAATTTTCTCATCCTCTCCATCATGGTAAAGAAAACTCTAGCTTTCCCAGTACTAATCATTGTTGTAGAATAAATATTTAGTTTTGAAGGTATTATATTAGATGAAAGATAATCTACTTTGTCATTTGATTATTGGAAAACATAAACATTACTTGATGATTGAATGAGAGCCATAAAAAGAATACAAGAAATGTAACTTTCGGATGATAAAGTTGAAGAGTTTGATACCGAAGGAACTAACTCTATGAGAACAAAAAGGTAAGCGAACTATGCAAGTGAATAATGATGTCACTTTCTAAGATAACAAGGATAAAAAGGTAAGCGAACTATGTAGATTTTGATTCTTATATACCCTAAGGAGATATGTAAATAATTTAAATAAGTTCAAATCTTTTATATTTTATATTTTTTCAAATTTATAATTTTTTAAATAAAAAATAAAATAAAAATCTTGAACCATCAAGAACCGTGAGCCAAACAATAACTGACAGTTTCGAACTATGAACCGTAACCGTCTTTGAAGGTTAAGATTAAGGGTCGATATTTTTTGAATTGTTGAACCGTCAAACTGTTGATCCCGAACCATAGTTAGATCTACCTAATTGATCTAATACATTGCTATCAAGTTTTGAAATCATATCTAATAGTTTGAATAAGTTGCAAGGCTTTAGTTTATCTCTTCAAGCTCTTCGATAAGCTTTCCTCCCTTTCATTTCATTCCATCTCTTAGGAAGTGACTCTTAAAAGTGTTTAAGATTTTTATCTGGTGAAAATCATTGATAAAGGGCCAAACTTTTTTATCTTGTAGAAATTTATATTTTTTAAGGTTTTATTCTTTACTTGCACAAATTTATCCAATTATCTTGTTTAAAAGGTATGATTTAGTGAATTTTTGAGGTGACACACTAGATGTGACATAAACTTTGGAGTAGAAATGAAGTTTCTAAATTATAATATATCTTTGAATTAAATTTATCTATATTTTTACTACATAGTTTTGGCTCGCTTATGATTCACCTATTACAGTTGGCATTTTATTGTGAGCAACAATTTAAATAATATTTGTTTTTAATTGTTGATTTAGCAAGAAACTTTTTATTATTATCATATTTGATTCTAGAATTGGTATCCAAGAAACATTTTGACATTTGAGCTAACACTGAAAGAGAAATGACACCGAGGAAAAATCTAGGGCACATGGAATAAATTTTAAATATTGAAAGTTAGAATTGAGATTTACTTTAATTTTAGCTCATTCCTATATATTCAAATAAAATATCAATTCTTATAAAAATAGTATTTATTTTTGATGGTATCCGAGTTATTTCTTGAGCACCGGGCCTAGGTACCCGGTGTGCAGGTTTCCCAAGTAGTCCGCTCAGGTGCCTGATTTCAAGCTTCTCGAGCACCCTGCCTCAATGTTCAGATTTTAGTTTTTCCGAACACTCAACCCAGGTGCTCACATTGTAGGTTTCCCGATCACCCTGCCTAGGTGCTCAGATTGCGATTTTCTTGAGCATGCAGCCTAGGTGCTCGATTTCAGGTTTTTCGAACATCCGTTGTTAATGCTCAGATATCAGTATCCTTTGGGCATAGGACTTCGAATCATCTGTTGAGAGGTATGTGACACCTTCTGAATGGAAAAGTTCGTAGTGGATGTCAGATCTGGTCTCTTGATAGCCTTCTTGCGAATACGTGACACTTGATGAATGGAGAAACATTTAACGGTTGTCGGATCTGGTCCTTTGATAGCCTTCCTTTCAATACGTGGAGCATGATGAATGGAGAATCAACTAACGATTGCCAGATTTGGTTCCCCCACTGTTTTCTACGAGTGAAGAAGGGAACAAGAAGTAGCTGACGTGGAGATGTCTTTCTAACAACTATATAAACACTAGAGAAGATAAGTCACAAGGAGGACGGTTTTTTGATTCTTGCAAGTGGAGGCAACTCTTCTCCACTAAGTTCTTCTTCTTCTTCTTCTTCTATTAGTTATCATACTCTCAGGAAACCCTAGAACTCTTCTACTGATGACTAACTTGAGCATTGGAGTGACTGCACCAGTAAAGTCGGTAAAGCCATAACTTGCATTACATCTCAGGTTAATGGATCTTGTGAATATAGTTTCCTGAAGATGAGGAGCCCAAGCGAGCAAAAAAAGATACTATCAAATTAGCGTCGTCTGTGAAAAAATCTTACTAAAAGTTACTATGACTCGATCTGAGAAAGCGGTGATGGAGTAACAATCGGAGTATTCCGCTAGGACATCCTAGCTCTCGGTGCCTAAAATCAAGGAAGGAGGTGGAGATCCAAAGTCTCTATAAATGATTTCCCATTTGGTGGCTACTATCCTGGAAGAGACTCTATGGCAAGAAGGAGATCCACGTCTACCAGAAGAGAAGGAAGCGGTTATGGTGGATGCGCTGGCCATGATCACCCCTGTTGCACATAGCTCTAGGGGCGATACTTCTAGATATTAGCCCGACAAGCAACTGATTAATGAGCCGCCTGTCTTACCAATGTCGGTGACATATCGATAGGATAATATACTACTAGAGGATGAATTGGTAAGACCATCATCTGCTAGAAGAGTGGTTGCTCGACAGATCCCCTTTTCTAATGATATTTTGAAAGAAGAATTACCTCAACATTTCCGACCAACGCATATGCCGGAATACAACGGCTCATCTGATCCCGAGGATCACTTGTGTCGATTTGAGAATGCTATTGTGTTACACCAGTATAAAAAAGGTATTAAGTGTCGGATCTTCCTCACTACTCTAGTCAG
The DNA here is from genome assembly GCA_038050645.1 of Hedychium gardnerianum. NCBI lineage: Eukaryota > Viridiplantae > Streptophyta > Magnoliopsida > Zingiberales > Zingiberaceae > Hedychium > Hedychium gardnerianum. Next base: position 8,503 of record JBBUKS010493477.1, read on the forward strand.
ACCGGCTCAACAGTGGTTGAGTACTCTGGAATCGGGATCTATATCTTCTTTTGATGATTTCGCATTGTTATTTATACGTCATTTCTAGTTCCAAGAGGTACGTATCCACTCTGCTCAGCTTATTTAATCTCAAACAGAAGCCTCAGGAAATTCTGCGTCAATATATTCAACGATATACTCGTGTTGCACAGGAGATTCCTTTGGTAGTACTTGAAATTTTAACTGGTGCTTTCACTCAATTCCTTAGAGACAAAGATTTCTTCCGGTCTTTATCAAAGAAGCCCCTAGTTGATTATGACATACTCCTTGCAAGGGATGAAAAGTACATCAATGTGGAAGAAGCATAGCGAGCTAGACAAGAACAAAAAGGGTCTAAGCTAGTGGAAGTTGTAGAGTGTCAGCCTGAGCCCCAACCTTCTCCTTGACTTGTTCATCATGTGCAGTAGAGGTATTAGCCTTACACCCCTCATTTTGGACATTCTAAGGAAAGGGTTATGAAAATCTACGATGAACATAAACTCTTGAGGCGTCCTAGGAGTTCAGAGCAAGGACCTCAAAGGAGACCTTCCCCTAATTTCTGTGATTTTCACTAATAATATGGACACACAATTGATAACTGTCGAGAACTAGATCAAGAGTTAGATTGAATTATTGAAAATTACCCTCGTATGAGAAACATATTAACTAACCTTGTTCCTTTTCAGCCAAGAGAACCTCCTCATTATCCTCCGAGATGGGGCTATCCAGGTCCTCAACGTCATGCTCCCACTCCTCAAAATCAACCTCCAACTTCACCTCCGGGAGGGGCACCAATTCAGGAACCTTCTCTAATCTAGGGAATGATTAATATGATCTCTGGGGGTACTACAGATGATGATTCTAATAGATCTCGAAAGAGATATAGTCGGGAGGAATGCATGACCATTCATGTACCCGAGGTAGAAGTTGGTCCTAGTGACCTCAAAGGCATCATTTCTCCCCACAATGATGCTCTGGTAATACATGCAATAGTCTCAAATTATAATGTTGCTAGGGTATTTGTGGATGCAGGTAGCTCGGTCAATATTCTTTATTGGACGATGTTAGAACAAATGGATATCAAGATGGAAGATCTATAATCTATCACCACTTCCCTGTTTGGGTTTTCTAAACAAGAAGTACGATCGTTCGTCTAAATGAAATTGCCTCTTTCCCTCGGGGAGTTACCAAAAAGGAATACTATCTTGGCTATTTTTACGATGGTCGACGCCCCTTCCTCCTATAACATTATCTTGGATCGACCGACTCTCAATTCCCTTTAGGCTGTTGCCTCCCCTTACCACCAGAAGATTAAGTTTCTGGTGGTTAAGGAGGTTGGCAAAGTTAGAGGAGATCAACTGACTTATCGAAAATGTTATTTTGAGACCATTCGAGCAAAACAATGAAGGAATAGTTAAGGAGCCTTGATGAATCGGTAGTCACCTTATGGAGGCAGTTTATACCATCAAGGAGGGAGAATTTCCACAAGTTTCCAAACTAGAAACCGAAGTAGTCTTAATAGTTCAAACCTATCCCGAAAATACTACTAAGGTCTCTAAAGATCTCCCAACTAAGTGATGTGTGTAAATTATGCATATTTCTAAGCATTTTTTGGTATATATTCTCTCGCATTTCATGAGCATGATTTACATTTGTACACCCTATTTCTACTTCATTGTTGTTACTCTTTTGGTTTGGAGATATGCTCTTCTCATGTTTTGTTTGAGAGGATGCGTTTCTGGAACAAAAATAAAGTATTATAGACATTGGAGTGAGAAGTGGAAGCAAGAAATATGTATTGATCGTGTCCCATGACACGAGCGAGTTCCTACGAGCCAAATTGACCAAAAGACGGAGGAGACATCAAGTTTCAGCACTCAACATTAGCTGGTCATGCCTAGAAGGCACGATCGTGCCTTGTGAACCTCCACACAATAACCAACACGATTCGGCTGTGCCTCTCTTTGAAGAAACAACTGAAGACCGCAGTAGCCAATACGGCTCGGCCGTGCCTCTTCCTAAAGATTCAGCAAAGGTTCATAGTGGCCACCACAGCTTGATCGTGCAAAAGAGGCATGCCTGTGCCTCTTGCCGAAAAATCTGCAAAGTCTCACATGACTCAACCGTGCCAAATAACACGGTTGTGCCTCAACCACACTCTTTGGCTGAGGCTAACACGGTGCGGTCGTGCCTAAAAGGCACGATCGTGTCGCGTTCTGGTAAGGCCATGTGGGGATTTTCCCTAATGATTGGGGAGGACTATCCCCGAAATATCCCCAAATTAGGGGAGGAAGGCTCTCCCCTAGGGAGAGGACCCTAGAGCTTCTATCTCTTGAGCCAAAGTGACGTACAATCCATCATTCGAGCGAGGATTTCATCTGAGAAGACCGACAACGCATTGATAAACATCCTTTTCTTCTCTATTCTATGTTTTGGATTGTAGAATGTTATTCTTCTTGTCTCTTGGTTATATTTCTCTCACTATGGAGTAGATCTCCAAATTCTAGGATGTAGGGAGTAACTACGATGTGATGTTGATGTATGAATTAAGTACTTGGTAATTTTCCTATTCTATGAAATGTTTACTTCTTGTTTTTGCTTGATTGATTGTTTGTGTTGTGTATGTGATTAGATGTGGGAAATTGGTCACCATGTAGAGGTGATTCTCTAGATTGTATGACCGTGGGGCCTCTAGTGATAGGGGGTAACCCTTTAAGCGGACTTTCTAGATTCATCATCTTGAACGGAGGCTAATTCCCTGCAAGGGAATATCTAACAAAGGGATTAATGGGTTTATCCCAATTTGATGTTAGGGAGTAGAATGATAATCTAGATGTACTGTGGAACCCTTAGTGACAGGGGGTATCCCTTAAGCGGGCATTCTAGGTAATCATATTACTTATTGAAATTGAATTTAGGATATGCACTTCGGTATAACTTTTAGGGGTTCACACTGATAATGTGGTTAGAATTTTTACAAGATAGTAAACATGGAGGGTAAGGAGGTGAACATGTACTTAGGACATTAACTAGTATCATAATGAAACTAGAATCATCCCCTTAAGCCAAATTCTCTCAGTGAACTCTCTCTCTCTCTCTCTCTCTCTCTCGTGTCTGTGATGTCAAACAACTTCCGATCGCCTAGATAACTAACCTTGCACCTTCATCTAGTGACAAATCAATAGTCCTTGAGGATCGATATTTTATTACTTAACGATAGAACCATGCACTTGCAATTTCACGACATCAAGTTTTTGACATTGTTATCGGGAACTATTTTGATTTACATTAGTTGATTAGTAAATTGGTTAATCTAGACTTTTCCTGTTTTCTTGTTTTCTAATAAAATTATGCTTCTTGTTTTTTTTAGTTTATTTCTGCATTGTTATTTCCTAATAACCCTGTTTTCAAGGTGAAAATCATGTTTTGCATGCGAAAATCTAACCTTGCAGAAAATCTCTTACCTGTGGATTTTGAGATCGGCAAAACATTGAAAAGAAGAAGAAATTTGCAAAGGAAAGATGAAATAGAGAAATTTTAGACAGTCATGGCAAATAAACCTCTAAAAGATTATGTTGCGCCCAGTGCAAGAGGCCTGAGGTCTAGTATTACCAAACATACAATTGAAGCCAATAATTTTGAACTCAAACTAGTAGTGATCTCTATGGTACAACAAAATCAGTTTGGTGGAGGACCAACTGAAGACCCTAACCAACATTTAGAGACATTCTTGGAAATTTGTGGTACAATGAAAGTTAATGGAGCTTCATCAAACGCTATTAGATTGCTTTTATTCACCTTTTCATTAAGAGATAGAGCTAAGGATTGGTTAAATTCTTTGCCGGCGAATAGCATAACCACTTGGGAAGAGTGTGAATAATTTTTTGGAAAATTTGTTTCCTCCTAGCAAGACAACTCACCTAAGGAATCTTATCTCAAGTTTCATGCAAAAGGATGGAGAGTCATTATACTTGGGATAGATTTAAAGGACTGTTGCGCCAATGCCCACATCATGGACTTCAAAAGTGGCTTATCATCCACATCTTCTATAATGACATCACTTATCAAACTAAGGTGTCCTTAAACTTAGCAGCCAACGAGGCACTAATGAATAAAGGATTGGATGAAGCCAAGGAAATAATAGAAAGTGTGGCTCTTAATCATCATCAATGGGCATCTGAGAGAGGTAATCCGGTTGAAATTGCTGGCAAGTACGATGTTAATACCATAGATTTGCTCTCGACAAAAATGGTTGCTTTGGCAAAGAAATTTGATTCAATTCATGTTAATTCAATGAATGTTGCTAATATGAATTGAGAAGTTCACTATAAAAAAGTATGATTTAGGGACAAAATTCAGCGGAAAATTTTTTTTTACCCAAATTTGTAACAAATTTTGCGATAAAAACATAATTCGTCGCTAATTAGCAATCAAATTAGCAATAAAATATTTTTCGTAGCCCAATTCATTGTAGTTTGGTGATGAAATTCAATATTCATCGCATAATTTGCAACGAATTCATTATTTATTGTCGAATTTGCGACAAATTCAAAATTCATCGCAGAATTTGCAACAAATATTGAATTCATCCCAAAATTGGTCCCAAATAAAAAATAAAAAATAAATGCATTTGAAACCGGTTGATGGACCTAGAGAGCTCATAATGACATGAAATCAGTTTTTATATGTTCGTCTTGTTCTCCTGATTATATCCATGTTCTCAAACATTAAATTGACCCAAAATATTGATATTAGTGATTTTTTTTAACATCAATGTGTCCAAAATATCTAATTTATGTTAAAAATTTTAAACTAATCTCAATGTATTAGGTCAAATTGATATTTGAGGGCATGAACATAATCAAGAAAACTAGATGAACACATAGGAATTGGTTTCATGTCATTCTGAATTATCTAGGTCCATCAACCGATTTCGAATGCATTTATTTTTTAATTTTAATTTTGGACAAATCTATGACGAATCCATGGATTCATCGCAAAATTGGTCCAAATTTTTTTTAAAAATCTCCAAAATCGATTGATTGGCCTAAAGAGCTCAAAATAATATGAAACTATTTCTTATGTGTTCATCTAGTTCTCCTGATTATGTCCATGCCCTCGAATATCAATTTGATCCAATATATTTTTTTTCATAGCTAAGTCAATTAGATGGACTTTAATATATGACTTAGTTATAAAATACTAAAAAGTGTTATTAATTAAAATGGTTAGATTCAATTTGTGTTTAAAAAATCATTGATCTTAATATTTTGGGTAAAATTAATGTTTGAGGACGTAAAAATAATCAGGAGAACTAGACGAACACATAGGAACTGGTTTCATGTAATTCCGAGCTCTCTAAGTCCATCAACCGGTTTCAGTCACATTTTTTTTTAATTTTAATTTTGAACAAATCTGTGACGAATCCATGGATTGCACACTCTATCAAGCTCATTAGATCACAAGATAACCCTTAACTTTGAACCTTTGCTAATATCAAAACACAGGTTTAATTAGCTAGTGCTTCCAACACCAACAAGAATGACATGAAACCAGTTCCTATGTGTCCGTCTAGTTCTCCTGATTATGTTCATGCCCTCAAACATCAATTTAAAATTTCAAATTTTAAAATATATTTTCAAAAAATTAAGTTATTTTATAAATTTAAAGTTTGTCGACGAAAATTGGATTCATTGGTCAATTTGGAAACGGAACCCGGATTCATTGGCATATTTGGAGACGAATCCATGGATTCGTCGCAGATTTGGTGGCAAATCCATGGATTCATCGCAAATTTGGTGATGAATACAAAGATTCATTGCAGAAATTGTAAAAACAAAAAAATAAATGTGTTCTAAATTGGCCGATTAACCTAAAGAGTTTAGAATTACACGAAACTAGTTTCTATATGTTCGTCTAGTTATCTTGATTATAAAAATGCCCTTAAACATCAATTTGACCCTATATATTGAGATCAATGATTTTTTGAACACAAATATGTCCGAAAAATCTAATTCATATTAAAAACATCATTGATCTCAATATATATGATCAAATTTATGTTTGAGGGTATTTTTATAATCAGGATAACTAGACGAACACATAGAAACTAGTTTCGTGTCATTCTGTGCTCTCTAGGTTCATCAACTCTCTAGGTCCGAAATCGACAAATTTGGGGACGAAAACCATTTTCGTCCCCAAATTAGGGACGAAAAAAGTTTTCATCCCTAATTTTAGGATGAATTTGTGGACGAAAATTGTTTAATAGTTGAAAAACCCTAACAATATGAAACCTAACTTGATCCAGATCTGTCAACTCCTCCTCCCCCTCCCTGTGATGGCGATGGTGAAGATGACAGCAAAGATAACGGCGAAGGCAATGACAACGAACATGTAAGCTCCCTCTCCCCTCTCTTTTCCCCTCCTCAATGATGACGGGGTTTGACTGGCACCTGCCGACCATGGATGGGGTCGCGCCTAGCCCCTACCTATTGCGAGGGGTCGCGCCTGGCCCTTGTCGGTCATGGGGGGCCGCACCTAGCTCCTGCCAT
>JBBUKS010493488.1:0-15071 GCA_038050645.1 Hedychium gardnerianum
GCTCAAGCTCATAAAAAATAAACCAAGCCAAGCTTGAACAATCATTTCAAAAGCTTGGTTCATTTTAGGCTCGGCTCAGCTTGGCTCGGTTACCTTATCAAACAAGCTTGAACACCCCAAAGTTTGGCTCAGCTTGGCTTGTTTACAGCCCTATGAAGAGCGAAGGATGGCAAATGGAGTGAGCCAAGGGATTAGTGCATCCGAAAGGCTTAAGACCTAATGAGAGATGGTTTCATGGGTGAACATCAATCTCTAAAGGTAAACTCTTAAATGTGGTGCATGAATCGAAAGATCGGTAACTCTAACTTGCATTAGGATAGCTCTTGACTTAGGCAAAAACTCAGTCATTAGAATGTTCATAGTCGATGATCCACTAAAGATAGATTGAGTCAACTGGTGACTAATGATTGAATGAATTATGCAGTCGACTAAAGCTAATCAGTGAGCAAACAAAATGTTTCTATTCGTGGCTAAGTCAACTGGGTTGGAATCAATCAAGTGAAGGTAGGATTTAGTCAATTGATGATTCAATGGGAAAGCCAGAAAACGACCATTGATCTGACAAAGAAGCTTGTGATGGTAAGATGACCTAGGAGCTATACTAAAGCAGTTGACTAAAGTCGGAGACAGTCAACTCAAGTAATAGTTGGCTTGGAGTGGTCAACTCAAAGATTCATCGATAGATTGAAGACTGAAGCAATAGGCAAACTGAGTCAACCAGAATGGCATGCAGCCGATTGATTAATGACTGAACAGAAAAGTGAAATTGGAGACATTTAAAGGCTATAAAAGGAGGACCTTGGAGAGCTTACAAGGGCTAGCGTTTATGCTTATTATTTTAATCTCTTGAGCTCTCCCTTGTTGTATTCTCGACCTTGATCTTCTAAGCTTTCACTTGTTCTTAATCTTGTAAGAATATTTGTGTAAGAGATTTCTCCACCTATGGAAGGATTCAAGAAGGAGAAAGCTAGTGGGTATTTGGGTGAAACTCATCAAAGAGTTTTAAGCCGTGGAGTAGGAACGAACATTTTGAACCACATAACCTATTATGTTAGCGATTGTATTTATTCTCTTTAATTTTGACTGTGCTAATTGTGTTGATTGACTATGCTAAGCTCTAAGCAAGAGTAGAGAGTTTCATGAGTAAGTCAAGTGTAATTCAACCACCCCCACCCCAAAAAAAAAAAAACCATTCAGCCATCATACCCTCACAGTCCTAACAGAACTTGGACTGCATTACATCACCACCTACGCAACCTCATGCAACAACATAATGAGCAACGATCTAAAGAGAAGGAAACTTGAATACTACATGTGTATAAGCAATAAAAGCATGAAACATAGAACTAAAGCATAGGAGAGATGACATCTTGGCATCTACAAGCAAATGTAGCCCAATAAGACTGGCATCATGAAGACTAAACAAGCATTTCATTAGACGAAATTCTTCACATTGTTGCTTCAAAATTTTAGATTGGATAATGACATATGACAAGTTAATTCATTTGCCTTTTGGAAAAACAAAGTACTCATGAATTAACCAAACACCTTGTTTTAAATTAAAATGTCTTCCTACCAAATAAAGTGAGAGACATTCTACTCATGAGAGTGCACTTAGAGTAGAGCATTTTATATCTCTAATATAGAGAGACACATCACAAATGAGAAGATGATTCATTCCATATTCTTGAGAAGCCTAGAAAAAAACTATGAAATTTCAACACCAAATGAAATTTAGTAGTGTCATTAACATTGAAAGGTTTAGAAATGAGATGGTTATCTTTTCAAAGACAAGGATAACCTCAAAGATTAGCTCAGAGTCTAGAAGATTGTTGGAACCATTGATTTGATATTAGTTCTAATGGATCCATTAAGTTTCAGAGTTTTGGTAGAACAGAAAGTCAAAAGAGATGAGAAGATGGCTCAAGAAAATAGAAGCCATCAATAAAAAATAGAAACTATGAGAATAAAAATGAGAATAGTCTAAGAATGAAGGGATTAGAGAATCATGCCAGCCTTCAAAAAAAATACCAATAGAACATTGCTTGCTGCAATAGGATACTCTCTTTTTGCTGCCGAGTTGGATGAATGCCAGCATCTAGCAGAAAGCATTAGGATATTAATGTGGTCTCTGTTATTTAAGCAAGATGCTATTGAACAGGATGGTGTCGACAACACAAAAAGCATACCACGTGTAGCACAATCACATGGTCGTGTCATTGGACAATAGAGATGCATGGGATCACCTCACAAGTAGTAGAGGTTGTCAGGGGTCATATAGCAAGCAGCAAAGGTAGCAAGGGTCAGAATGCAAGTAAAACAAAAAAGATGAGTGACGCATCAAAAGCATCATAGGGCACAAATGTCACTTCGAAGCAATAGAAACGGTTAGGATTATGTTGTGTGCAGAAGGGAAGTCAAAGTCACACATAAGGCAGCACTGCATGGGCAATTAAGATCACATGAACAAATGCAAGTATAGGTGGGTAGGGGCACTAGTGTGAATAAGATAATAGATATTAGGACAATTGGATTAACATGCCCCAATACATAGTTGAGCAAAAAGAGATGTTTGAATTCCTTGAAAGTAAAGCAATAAACCATGTATATGGATTCCAAATATAGTATCTCATTCACTAACTAGCATTATGAACCAAAGCTTATTTATTCTAAGATAAATGATTTCATACATGATGACAGGAAATTATTAATGATAGTATAAGGAAAATAAGCAGCTTTAACATGCAAACAAAATCATACATGGCATGAACAGAGATTATACTTTCTCAAGGGGAACCGAAGCAACCAAATCATGAACTTCCTTAGATTTAGCAATTATCTGATCAGTTAGCTTGTGGATCTCCGTTGCAGAGAGATTAACAAGAACATTTAATCCAGGAACATCTGTCATTTGAAGGGAAAACAATCAGCATTGCTGTGTTAAAGATTGCACTCTCTGTCAACAGAAAACCCTCAAATAAAGGAAACATAAACCTGCCATTATCACAATGCATTTTATAGAACTAGGTCTTTTAAAGTATGAAATTTCCTCTATTTTTGCTACAGAAAAAACAACCAAGATATCTCAAATTGTAGTAATAATGAGAAACATGATCAAATGTCACAGTTTGACCAAGCATACTCAAACTTGTGCATAAATGTAGACTATTTGAAGTGTATTTTCTTCGTCAACTATTAACATTGATGAACCTTGATAAATATATCAAGTAAAAAGACCCACAAGGAACTTGGTTACTTTGCGCTTTCATGCAACCTTATTATCAGCATGACTTGATGCTAGTTAGACAAACAGATAGAATGAGCAACATTGACCAAAAGACATTCTTAGCCATCAACTTGGGAGAGACCACTAAGAAATGATTACTCACATTGAAGGCACTAATACCTGTAGTTCCTATGATTTGATTGGGCCAGCACATATCCCAAAAGCAAACCCTTAGTGAAGGACCTACTTTATACTTGCATATTCTTGTTGCTCCTCGTGTGAGCAGAAAGACTAGACTGATCCCGAAAGGTGCACTGACTTAATTGTAGTTGTCAGTTACTAACTGTTAATACTAGCAAGGTTCTAAGACAACACCTCCTCTAGTACCACTTTTAGGCATGTTTACAAGGAACGATAACTAGGAAAAGAAAAAATAGAGAGAAAACAAGGAAGATGGTTTTAAAAGTAGTATGTACTTTGAGAGAAATAAAGAGAGGACAAAGAAGTCAAGAACATCCCTGAACTGGGAGGATATCTTTGTCCACTTGTCTCTCTACAATCTCTCATGACGTCCCGCAAACCATGGGCTGGCCTCCAATGACTTCCTACAGCAAGTTGATATTTGGCAACTGTTAAGAAGGCAAGGAAGGGTCTCTAATAACTTTTCCATAAACAAGTTGATCTCCAATGTTTATGAGAAAATCTTCTCAGGGTCACTGTGCACACATGACAAAGTGGTGAGTGCCAATGTCAAACCTAATAGCAACATGGACCCACATGGCATTGTGAGTCAAAATGTATGTATCTTGGCAGGTACCTTTGATTCTATGCATTTCTACCCTTTTTAATAAGCTTATCATGTTACTAGTCAGGAGACTAAAGTATATGTTGCATCGAAAAACAAACATCCATAGCTATAAATTTGCAGAAGATTCCTCGCTGATGATAAGTACTTCAACAAGACAGACTAATATATTTCTTAAAGTTTAATTGGGCCACCATAATCCCAAAGGGTTTCAATTGTTAGAAAAGAACTCAATTTATGCTCATATTTGACAATAATACTCTCTGTATGTACAGATTAACTAGATTGAACTAGCCCAAGCCCAAAAGGTGTACTGACTTAACTAAGGTACTTTACTCGACTATCCTCAGCACTGATACAATCTTAAGATTCAATTGCAAGACATTTATCCCAAGATTATGCAACTAAAAAAAAAGAACCCAATTTTTATTAAAATTTTCACAACTTAGGATCATTATCTAACCATTAGCTGCATTTTTCTATTCACAATCTAGCCAACTCAAGCTTGGATTGCGAGTTGAGAGCCCGCAAAACAATGAACACAATAACTAGAAATTAACCAGAGAGATAGCAAACGAGGGGCTTCAAACTCATGGCCTTAGCTCTCATAATAAATGCTACAATGTAAAAAAAAAAAATCCCCCTTTAAATTATACTCTTCTGGGATTCTTCAAATTATACCATTTTTACCATCCTAATTGGAACATCTAACCTTGCTTCACCTAACAAATTTCTTTCACAGAAATTGAAGATTTCACATAACAGAATTTATACATTTTACTAAACATATATGATAACTGATATGACCATGTGCTTGAATTGGCATAAAATAACTAGAAACATAAGTTTCCAGGAAATGTGATATCAGGGAGTACACTCCGACCAGCATCAAAGTTCAGAATCAAAAGTATAGCATCATTTTAATCAATCAATCTTCTCCGTGAACTAGATCAGAATCCCAAGCAACACCTACAGTCAAGTAAGCTGCGAAAATCAGTGAATTATAAGAATATCTCGACAGGGTGCCGCTTCTCCATCCTGCAAGCCAATTGGAGTTCATTCCTAACTGTTCTGCTAAGTCGAACAGGAAAATCATGAACCGACACAACTTCCATATCCAACAGCTACAGATATGCATAATGAAGATTTCCGATGATACTTACATTCTTCAAAGGCACGATACAAGACATAGTATCAAGACTACTTAGCTGTTCGTCGCCTGTACTAGAGAACCATCCGCATTGGTTCAAATAGCAAAAAGAACGCAAGGAACGAGAGATAAAAATAAAATAAAAAGGTTCAACCCAATAAAAAATTAAAAAAAGGTGCAAAAGAACAGATTGGTCGTACCTCGCTTTCTCCGCCTCCCTTGCATGTGGGCCTTGACGGCGGATATGAGCAGATTGAGGCCGACGGCGACGAGGGCAGCGACTCCCGTGACCGCCAGAATCCTCCGCTCCCTCTTGCCCTTCGCCATAGCACCGAGCCTTTCGTCCGCTCGAGACGGGGAATCGGATGAAAAAGGGTTTGCGGAAGCGCGGAAGCCGCCGTGCAGCAGAAGAAAAATAAAAAGGCTTCGGGCGGCGAGGTTCAAAGGTGGGAACCGAGATCCACCGTCGATTAATGATGGAGGGAGAAGATCGTGTCCGACACGGGTGGTGCCCGCAACGACTGCTACGGGAAGGAACCAAACAAATAAGCGGATCGAAGGTGATAATGAGAAATTATGAGCTGGTGGTCTCACCTCGGCCCATCGCTGACGTGGCGGACTGAGTCCCCCAGCCGCCACAAACTTTTTTTCTCCAAAAATTACATGAACTGAGACCTTTTTTTGCTCTTTAAATGCAAAAACTCAGATACAATCTTAAATACAAGACAATGAGATAAATCACTCAAAGTTTGAGACATCTCATGACGGTCCACGTGAAGAGAATAAATTAAAAAATCAAAATAGAGTTTCATATAATTATTAATGTATGATAAATCACTAAAAGTGTATGATTCGTTGCTAGTGTCCTCGCAAGGATGGAAGCAATCTAAATTGATCACTTCTATCTCCCTCAAGATACGATGCAATGATAAAAAATAAAATGAACTCTCATATAATAAAAATTTAAAATTCACACAAGACACCTCATATGCCATGATGCTCAAATCATTCGTAATACTAGGTCATCTATTAAGAATTATTTATGCTTTTTAAATTTATCTTAATGATTAATAAAAAAAATTATAAAATTAAATTAATTATTTTTAAAATTAATCGAAGAATTGAATTGGATTATAAAATAAAATAAAATATACAAAACGTATAAGCAAAATCCATTCTCTCACTCTATAAATAAAGATTTAACCTTAGGTACAGACACGAATAAAATATTGTTAAAAGAAGTTTTAAAAATAAAGATGATAATACTACAACTACATACCTTGCTAGATTTTATCATAAGAAAATCTAGCCTGCAAGTTATTACGTTCACGTATTTGCTAGCTATTAGAGTATAAACAAGGGCCAGTTTCTGAACCATATCATTTCATACATATAATTGCATTCCTCTTCCCAAAAATATAAAATATAGCAGAACCGGGCAAGTAAAAACACACCTGCAACAGCTACATTTGAAAGGCAGTACATCCTTCAAGCCCATTGACAGGTTAAGATGTAGACAATAATAAATGTCCTACAGAGTAACGAAAGATATCCATTTCACTTCAAAAAAATAATAAACATAGGTTCTGGCGAACGTCATTGCACAATATAAGAAAAGACAAAGGAATTTACTTCAGAAAGATATCCATTTCACTTCAAACAATGACCTCCAATCAAGGCATATGTCCTACAGAATAACGCCACAAAGACGAGAAGGAAAAAGGTTCTTTGACTATTGGGTTCTTTTTTGTACAGCTTACGGAGTGGGAGCAAAATTGTAATATCAACAAAGACCTACTGAAACCAGCTACAGCTCCAAGCTAATACCATTATGATGCATGCAAAAGCAAATAGAGCTGTTGGTTTCAAAACATGATCAGCCTCGCGAAAAGAAAAAAAAAATCATAGCCAGTGATGATTTCCAAATACCCAATCGAACACCGGATGATCTCATTGGTTGTCCTGAAAGTGCCAATCCAATCCATCTCTAACTGGGACAACAGACTCAAAAGCTATTAGATTGCAAGGCACCAAAAGCCATACACTGACACACCACCAACAACATTCGAACCATTTTCTTCACTTCAATCATAATCCTCCTTGGAAGTCATGGTCAAAAGAGCAAATGCATCACAGTCAGAACCAGGAATAATTTAACCTCACTATATCTTTGTCAATAGCTATTCTCTAGCAATCAGAACAGAAATTGATCAATCAATTTCACCTTCCTCAGCACCATTGGCAGTAGCATCTTTTTGCTCTATATCTTCATCCTCTTCATCATCAACCTTCATGTATAAACCAAGCTGCTCCAATGGGTTGCTTCCCCCAAGTTTAAAACCACTGATACCTTCTGGTGAGTGATCTGGGCTTGTCTCACCTACCGAACTAGGTAAATGTTCACCAGGAGCCGTCTTAAGTATTTCCAAATCTTTAGGAAATAGGCTGTTTTCATTGATCTCAACAGTTTTCTCCATCTGCAAAATATGCAAGTGTGGCAGGAAAAGATAAAATAAAAACCATATATGCCATTTTGTGCTCATAGCAAACACTTGCCTGTGATAAGGCTTGTCGAGCTGCTTCCCTTTCAAGCTCCCTTTTGCGCTTGGCTTCTGCAGCAGCTTGTGCTGCGGCTTCTGCTTCAGCTAGCTGCCGAGCCTCTTCAACGGCTTTAGCTTCTGCTTGCAGCCTAGCCTTCTCTGGTCCCAAAGTAACAGAGTGTTCATACATGATGCTGGACAAAAGCATGAATTAAGCAAGCCTCGCTAAATGCATGATACCTTCTCTTTGTTGCCTCTCAAGCTCTTCTCTTTCCTGTCGAAGCTTCTCTGGATCTCTCTTTTCACCCTAAATCCAAATTGGAAAATGGTAAATAAACTGTAAAACACATCAATGGAGCAGGACTAAGAATGCAACAATTTTCAAGTTATGAATCCAACCTGGTCCAGTGTCTTCTCTCGAGCTTTAAGAATTGTGTCAGCAAAGCGAATTTTTAGCAAAGCTGCTCGATAAAGCTTTTCAGATGAAGCATTATTCCCTATGTCCCCAAATACAAGTTAATTTACTTGCATCCTCTGTTACACTCAAATAATAAAAAAATGCATCTTTTATCATTTCATTGTATTTACCCTCCAAATTTTGTTCGGCCTCAACAGAATCAAGTTTTGGGTAAGGATCTTCTAGTTGTTGATCTGTTCTATTTGGAATTCCTGCATGAAATAGACACTATATATGCTACAGGACCCCAAGGATATTAAGCAGGATCTATTGTTTGCTTCAAAGTGATATGTATGGTTTTCAAGTTTTACTATGGAGAATTTTGGAAGGCAACAATTGTTACTTACTGCTTCCATCATTTTGATTCGACAAATCACTTCTATCTTGGTTCAATGCTTGCTTAGATGGTATTCTTTTCTGCATCCATAAGAATTTTGCAACAAGTATGGAATGTTAATGATGGTTACAAAACATATAATATACCAATTTAAATCAATTTTATAATGGATCCTGAAATACCTTCATATCCTTCACAGAGCTTGCAACTTTGATGCCTGACTCCCCTTCTGAGGAACTACCAGATTCGGAATCTGCCAAAACAATAAAAATTAGAACAATGTAGCATATTTGCAGGGAAACAAACATCTGGATTTCTAACAAAAATAGCATTTTATTTAAAAATTATAACATTTGAGATATATTCATTTCCCTGTGCTATAATTTGAGGTTCAGTTATCAATTAACTTAGCTTTAGGGCCGCAAATAATCCATGCTCTACCTTGAATGAAATAGACGAGATTTAGCCAAGTTCAACCTCAACCAAATTCAAAAAATTTGTTTGAGCGTATTTTCTTAACAAACTATTGAGCTTGAACCAAGTGTATCATACTCATCTAGATGCAAGTTGTGGTCATACTTGAGCTAAAATCTGACTCAACAAATGAAATTCACTAGATATATACATCAATCCTTACAAGAAAAGCCTAGTTCACTTGCTGTTACATACATGGTTGAATGGTAAAAATGACCAACATATTCTAACAAGGATAGAGGTACATTCAGAGGTTTAATTCATACTATAAAGCCACCTCTTCAAGAACGATTTTCAGAAATTCCTTATCCATCAACCAGTCAAACAGGCAAATTTAACTATTCGTCTTCACTTCAAAAGTGTCAAAACAGCTTCTGAGTGCAGACCAATCCTCAAGCAGCTTTGCGCTGTGCATTCAGTTTTCTTTCAAAGAGCTGAAGTTAAAATACCAGACTGGCAAAACGGGCAAGCTCAGAAAAGACAAAATGTGTGTTCAGGATGGGCTCCTCCGGAAAGGGACAGACATAGTATGGAAAAAGAACACCACCTTCTTGGCCCTTTCAAAGTTCTAGTTCCCTGAATCACCAATGTCATTCCTTGATGATAGGAAACTCTGATAGAAACAGGAAATGCACACATGGGCTTTGGAACTTCAATGTTGTTCAACAAGAAGAAAGTAAAAGGGATACAGACCTAAAACAAATCAATTTAGCTTCCTAGATAGGATGCTAACTGCTTACTAGCACATAGGAACTCAGCTAAACCATTGTGCTTAGTCCAGTAAGCTTTGGTTGGATTTCTGAAACCCCTTTTTTTGGCTTGTGAGCTCTTTTCCACATCTAGGTCATTTAAATTGTTAGGACTGGATAGCCGGATAGAGGGGGTGAATAGTAAACGTCAAATGCTAGCTGAAATGTTAGCTTGGTTAGTTCATACAAAATACAGCAACAATAAAAGAAAACATAAACAAATCAATAACACAATGATGTAACATATTTCAGCAGCCTCAGCTCCTACTCCATGTTCTTTTTGATCCTGCACATGGATCAACCCCCACCCCCTTCTCCATCTCAGAACTCTTCTGGAAGTAGAAAATAATCTTACCAAGCACTTAGAAATTTTATAATGGAGCACAATAAAAAGTTAAAGAAAGATTACATAGGATCTCAGAAATTGCTTATAATATTATTGGGAACGTTAGCCTTCAATCCTCCATCAACTCCTCCTTTTATAGCTTTCTTTCAGCTTGTTTACCATTGCTACTCGAACCCCAACAATCAACTAGAAATCTTTGTCAAACAACTGTTTCATTTTGTCATCAACAAATTAAACCATTGCCACTTTATCAGCGGCTTCTTCCATGCTAGCTTCTATAGCGTAGTAGACTAGAATTATCAGTCGACTCACTAGTCAATGTGGCCATGAACAGAAATATTTTGTTCGCTGATCATCCAATTTAAGACCACTAAGCAAGTCTCGATTGATAGTGCATACAAGTCGACTTGTCATTACCACAAACTACAAGCTGGTCCAGTCGACTAGTCATTACCACAAACTAATTCAGACCCCAAAACTCCTCATTTGAGGTTTGGGGTTTTACTAATCGACTAATTCAATCCGAGTAGATATATAGGATAAATCTGTTGTCAGTCAATTGTACCAGATAACCATGCACAAAAACCCTTTAGTATGACAATTGTTGAGTCCACAGCTCAACAATCAGTTGATTGGTGCCTAATACTAGTCGGCTGCTACATTGATTCCGAACACTTCTAATGTTGAATTTGCCTATGTTAAGACCTACCGTCACCCAAGTATATATATTGCCTCGAAGTCATCTTTTGTCAGCCCCCATGTTCTAATGCACCCGAACCGTCATCTCATCTCGATCCCATCCTTCATGCCTTTGCGTTGGAAATACGCTTCCCTGACTTAGTAATTCTTCGATGCTCGTTGTCTTGCGGCACCTCAAATGTTCCACATCATCCTTCACCAATCTCCATAGACCTTGAGCCATCGAGTATCCATCGACCTTGGCCGCACCAAGTTGTCTCCATGTGTATTCTTCTAAGTTTTGCATGACTCAAATACACATCAAAACCAAAGACAATCCTAACTTAAACTTTTGCCAAAATATCAAAACCTATGAACATTCCTAATGACCAAGGAGGTCGTTTGCACAAACAAATCACCCCTTTTATATTTAGCAATATGTTTAAGTTAGGTAACACATTAATAAAAAAAATTGAACTAAAATGGGCTCCCCCTACACCTATGCTCCTCCCATAAGAATTTAATATTTTCAATTTTGTCATCAAGGAGAGAAATCCAAATGTTTAACTTAAACCTAACCTTTTCTCCCCCTTTGATAACATCAAAAAGATTGCACCATTCAAATTACACTTTATAAAATTTTATTAAAATCATGAGAAAACATGTATTTCAATGCTTTTAGTAAGGAAGTAACATGAAACCATACGGACTTATCTCAAAACAACCTAAAACTTTCGAATCTAAAAGTTTCTACAGTGACATAGTGGACTCCAAACTTGTACATATCAACTACCCATAATCGTGGTCGTTAACTGAAGTAGTCAATTGGTTTCAGAAATATACTACAAATTCATAGACTCGAAAATTCATGAAATAGACCAACACATTTATTTTAAACCAATTTATCAGGGAAAAATAATTCTTCATGAAAAACTATCCTAATTTTCGAAAGTAATCAAAAACTCAAATTTTAAAACCATGCAATTGTGTGTGACTTTCAAAGCTCTTGTTTTGAAATCTTATGATTGAAACAGTACCCCTTAATTTTCAAAATATTAAGTTGTGTTTTTCAAAACAAAATGTACACTATAAATACATCGGTGTTCCTCATAATCGATCAATACTCACTTTTTGATACCATCTATGGTTCATCAAGATGCCTCAAGCAATGTGAATCATTAGTTTCATCCTAACATCTCACATGATATCAAGTGTCCAATACAAAAATTATGTTATTCCTATAGTTTTGTTGTGAAATGCAAATGAGGTATCTTTACTATTTGTGCATGGCATCCTACCCATGCTAAGTATTAAATGATGTGAAGTGAATTTCACTATGGTTAACTATCCTAAGATACTTTTAAGAGATAAGAATTGATTTAGGCAGCCAAAATATGATGTGTCTAACCGGATTCAACAAATATTCCTTTGGGATGCATCTCCTAAACACCAATTTTGCCTTTGATTGCCCCCTAGCAATTAGACAATGGTAAGCCTTTTATTCTGGGATACTTTGTATCCTAATCCTTTCTTGCTATAATTTACTCTTTGGCTCCTTGTGATCATGTTTAAGGTGTTTGAGCTAATTGTGAATTTATCTAGAGCTAGTTTAAGAGATCTTACTTGTTCCCTCAATCCCTTGTTTTCTTCCTCTAATTTTTTAAAATTTTCAAAAGAAGGAGCTACTTCTAATCTAGTCTCCAAAATATTAACAAAGTTCTTCAAATGAATATTTTTCTTTGACCCTTTGTATAAAGATTGAGTTAAACTAGAAATTACATCAATTAAGTCATTGGTAGGTATGTTTCACACCTCACTTACCATATCATAGACGAGTGAGCTCCCCCTTCACTTGAGCTTCTTTTTTCTACTCACGTCATCGTCAAATGTCATAAGTGCAAGATTAGTCCAGATACTCATTATCCTTCTTCAAATGATGATAAGGATGAGGAAGCGATGGATGTATCATCCCATGTTGCTTGCAAATTCATCTCCACAAGTTTGTATCCTCCTACCTTGGCTTTTCCTTTTTCTTCTCTTTCTTTTTTCTTTAACAAGGGGCATCGGCCTCTTATACAACCTTCTTCATGGCAATTGAAGCAACTAACACTCTTTTAACTTTTCTTCTTCCTTGCATCCTCCTATCATCATTTTTATCAAATTTTATAATTTTAAAAGCTCTACGTACCGTTGTTAGCCGACCCCACCTAGTAGAATAAGGCTTGGTTGTTGTGGTACATACCGTTGTTACCTTGTAAGACTCTTTATTGCTACTCATGCATGACGATGATTCTAATGAAGAGGTTAAGAGATATCTTACATAGAATACAAGTAGGACGATTGAAATGGAGAACTTTGGTCGGTATGATTGTAAAGTATCTCTAAAGATTAAAGGGAAATTATACAAAACGGCGATTAGACCTGTTATATTATATGAAACTAAATGTTGGGTTATTCCTCAAGCACACAAGCATAAGATGAGAGTAGCAAAGATGAGAATATCAAGGTGGATGTGCAGGCATAAAAGGATGAAAAAGATAAGAAATTAGAACATTAGAGAAAAAGTCAAACGCATCTAAGATAGTATGGATATGTACTTAGACAACCAATAAATACTTGAGTTAGGTGATGTAAAATCATGACAAATATGCACATTAAATGAGAAAGAGGAAGACCAAAGAAACTTACTTAACAACAATAAAACAAGATAAAATTTATTTAAATATAAATGCTGATATAATAAGGAATAGAGTCCAATAACGTAGAAGGATTCATATAGCCAACCTCAGCTAGTGGGATAAGGTTTGGTTGTTATTGTTGTTGTTGTTACCACAAGGGTCACTCCCCTTGGTTATCTCTATTTCCTCCAACACTACAAGCCTTGTTTCATGTAATTCCATAGTTGAAAAAAAAACCGTTAAACTACATTCCTTAATATTCCTTGACAAACAAAAGGAATCAACCATAGACATCCATTGTGGAGTTCTGGGGAAGGCATTTACAGCACTTCTAAGCATGTCACGATTCGAAATCATCTCTCCAATGCTCATCAACTAATCAATTTCTTGATCCGTGCATGTAAGCTTGCTATCTTCTCCCCTTTCTCCAATTTTAAATTGTTAATTTATGATCTTAAGTCTCTTCTAGCCAATTTTGCTTTGGTCATTCTCTCATGAATTTCTAGTAACTTCTCTTATGGCTCCTGTGCAAACTCATTTCTTTCAACTTGGTTGATCTTATGAGTGGGGAGCAAGCTCCAAAGATGATTCCTGCTTTTGAATTCACTATGCACTCCTTTTAATTCTTGGTCCATCTATTATCTTCTAATTCTTTCCCCTCGTTATCCCTAGGTATTTCAAAACCATATTATCATCACATCAAAATCCATTTTAAAAATATTTCCATTCTTTACTTCCACAAAGAATTCACCTTTGAACTTAGCTAGATGAATGTTGGAACCGGCCATCCCTTCTTTATGCTTTCTCGACAATTAGTCAGATGAGAAGCATCCCTACTATAATTGAGCACAATAGAAAACTAATGAAAGATTACATATGAGCTAAGAAGTTGTTGGAATCGTTAGCCTTCAATCCTCCATCAGCTCCTTTTATAGCTTTCTTTTAGCTTGTTTACCATTGCTACTCGATGCCCTTAATAAAGAGGACTAAAATTCTTCGGAGCCTCCGAAAATGTTTTAAACGACATTTTTTGGTTGTAAAATCAAGCCGTTACGAGTTACATCCGGTAGCAAATGTAGATATCTGAATGAGCTTAGATTTTATATATTGTGCGTCCCGTGATTCAACCTAAATCAAAAGTTATAGCCTCTCAAAATTTACCTAACATTCACGTTATAATGTAGTTGCTACAACTGTGTAGCGTTGCTGCTACAACTGTATAACAGCTACGGGTACTACAAAACCCCTGGTTCAAGATTTAGGTGGGAAATATAGCTGAGAGATAATAATGGGAATAGTATAGTTCAGAGTAGTTGGGTAATTGTACATGGGGGTGGGCCGCCCTTTTGATAAAAAATCATAGTGGGACATCAAGATGATTCAAAAAATAAGAGACACCTTTTAATTTTTGCCCTAAAACTTTTCTAAATCAATGAATACTATGTGTAAATTTTATTTCTTTTCCTAATATTTTTGAATCGACATTACGAACTAGTCATGGCCGGTCCCAAGCCCGGATAAAGGAGGAGGGTTGCGTTAGGTTGCCGGTCAGCGTTAAACTATGACAAATTTCAATGAATGGATCAATTAAACTATTATGCTAATGTTAGGATGTTCCCCGTAAGGAACGC
>JBBUKS010493499.1:0-11024 GCA_038050645.1 Hedychium gardnerianum
TATTTAAATCGATTTTAAGACGCGGATTAGAAATGAGATTACAAAACAAGATCTATTTATTTATTCACTTATTTATTATATGCGGTCAAACGTCGAACTTTATCGGAGCAAGATAAAAACAGAGTGGGGAAGTATGGGAAGTCCGCATAAAGGTTATTGTGAGTTCAAAAGCGAAGTGGAACGGCGGGAAAATTACTTATCTAGAAATTCAAATCTAACCTGCTCACTGACTTGGCAAATCTTCAAATTTCCCGCTCCTCTCATTCACTTCTAGATCCAAAACCCAAACTTGGTCTCTCCTCTCCTCCACTACCACTCGCCCTCTTTGGCTCTGTAGTCTCTCTTTCTGCAGCGAAGCCTGGATTTTGGAGAAGGGAGCATTGCATTTGAGCTCAGGTCAGCATCGTCGACCCTTTCTTCTGACAATCAAGACTGATTTTGAGCTTTTCAAGCTGTTTCTTTCACGCTCGTATATATTTTTTGTTCTCTTTAATTTCCTGAATTCAAAATTGAGAAGGCAGATGAATTTCCAGGTTTTCCTCATTTTCCTAGCTATTTCTGTCATCGGGCGACGAACTGCTTTCCAATTTTACATTTCTTATGCGAGGAAGTTAGGGTTTATTTGGATGGAAATGTGCTATAAAGACTTGCCCTTGTTTCCTTTGTATTTCCATTTTGATGACGATTTTGAGAAATCTTGTTTCCTTATACTGTGCGTGATTCGTTGGCACATCTTGATTCCCCCATAATTTAATGCTAACTACGAAAAGATTCTTCTTTTCTCTGTATTGCTTTGTGAAGAACCCGTTGTTTATCTGTATTTGGATCCTCAGCTCATGGGAAGAAGTCTTAGCCCATTGCTCAGGCAGGAGCTTGCCAACCTTGACAAGGACGCAGATTGCCGCCGTTCCGCCATGAAAGCTCTTAAAACCTACGCGAAAGATTTGGACTCCAAAGCCATCCCACACTTCCTCGCTGAAGTCTCGGACGCCAATGGTGCAACGTCTGTCGATTGCACAATCTCCCTCTATGAAGTCCTTGCCAGAGTCCATGGCAGAAACATCGTTCCTCAGATAGATAACATCATGTCCACCATCATGCGCACCTTATCCTCAAGCGGAGGATCTTTTGCCCTCCACCAGGCCTGCTCCAAGGTCGTCCCTGCAATCGCTCGCTACGGAATTGATCCCTCAATGCAGGACAATGAGAAGACGAGGATAATCTCCTCGCTCTGCAAGCCTCTTTCTGATGCTTTGATGGGCATGCAAGAGAGTCCTGCATCTGGGGCTGCACTCTGCTTGAAAGCCCTTGTCGAATCAGGAAATTGGAGGTTTGCAACAGATGAGATGGTGAATGAGGTCTGCTTGAAGGTCGCAGGGGCTTTGGAAGAAAAGGCGACCCAAACCAATGCTCATATGGGGTTGGCCATGGCCTTGGCAAAGCACAATGGCTTGATCGCTGAGGCTTTTGCTAGATCACTTGTCCGATCTGGCTTGCAGATACTGGCGACTGGTGCTTCTGAAAGCAACTCCCAGAAGCGCCTCTCGGCGATTCAAATGATCAATTTCTTGATGAAATGTATTGATCCAAGAAGCATTTCCTCAGAGGTATTACGGGTAATTGATGTCATGGAGAAATGCCAAGCCGATGATAAGATGCCCTTTGTGAGAGGAGCAGCATTTGAGGCGCTGCAGACCGCGAAGGCACTGTGTTCACAGAAGGGATCCAGGCATGGCATAAATACAAGTCCCCTAGTAGGTTCCAACTTCCATAGGAGAAATTCCAGGAGCCCATTGAGATCTAGAAATTGCTCCCCTTTTCGATTGTGCTCTCCGGAGTCTCAGACCATTGAGTCTTCTATCAACAACGATGCATTCGCTGATTCACCTGCCTCAGTCGTTCAATCTCCTTGTGAAATTGTGCTTAACGGAAAACGTGCTAATCGGAGACTGTGGAACCATGATGGGTGTGCTGTTGATGTTTCATTGAAGGATGGCTTGTCCTTCATATCTTGTGCACGTACTGAGAGCAAATTCACCGATTTTGATCAGATCATTATAGGTAAGCCTAGTGATCAAAATGATGAAGTTTCAGGAGATTTCTCGGGATTTATGCTGGCTAGTGAGTCCAACTTTGCACGAGATACCGCTCAAAATCCCCAGGTATGCAAACAGTTGATAACCAAATTATTATTATTATTATGATTATTATTTTCGAAAGGAAAAAAGAGAAATTAATGTGATTGTAATGGTATTACAGAGATCCAGGCAGCAGCTCACAATGGATGAGGTTAAAGTATACTCAACGCCAAGAAAGTTGATTAGATCTCTTCAGGATTCTACCGATAGCAAATCTGATTGCACCAATGGTCTAAACAATTGTGTGCTTGTTAAGCAATCGTCAAATGAAGTCGAATGGAAACAAATGGGAAATGTTAGCAGAGATGATCAATCTCAGAATGTTAACTCTAAGAGTGGTGGAAGAAGCTTGGAGAATGGGGGTCAGTTGGGCATGTTGAACAATATCAAGGACAGTAAAGAAGTGCAAGATGGCACTGAATCAGTTTCATCTACTGCTGATGTCCTTGAAAGCAACCTTTGTGCAGTGTCACATGGATATGACCATGAAGAACAGAATGCATTAACTACGAACAGCAGAAGAACAATGAAGTATGGTACTGCAGTGCTAGGGTTTCTTTCAGGTGCCGTTGTGGTACTTATTGCAACGATCCTTTTATCGCTGATAACTGAGAATGATGAGCCTCTCTATGGCTTGGTTGCCACTTGATATATGGTTTGTAGGTCGTGAACATGCACTTCCATTTTGCTGTGTTTTAGAGTAGCGATTATGCAATGTAGACTTGCATTACTGCTTGCTTGAGTTTGTTATATCTAGTTGCATTAACTGAAGTCAATGTACTTTGACTTGAGATAAAATTGGATATTTGAACTCACGTTATGATATCTGTGAGTTGACTTTTGTGAGCTTCCGCACAGCGTCAACGGGATTTTGACCCATTTGTGTTGTGGTTTCTTAAAAATATTTTTTCCAATATTCAAAAAAGACAATTTAAAAAGATTAGGTTATGCTAGTAGTGAAATCAAATTTGAGGAATTACATTTTGATATCCTATAGTTAAGAGAAAATATATCCTGATTTTCATACTTTTATAAAATTATATCACGGTCTCTAGATTTGAATAATGTTAGTGTAAACTGATAGAAAGTCACGGAAACATCGACAAGGCCAAAAACTCCTACATTAAAATATTAGAAAAAAAAAAAACAGATACCTTTTATCTTCTGAATAAACAAAAGAAAAGTGTTAGCTTTTTGTCTTCATTGCTTTAACAAATACTCAGAGAAAATAAAAATCCTCATACACAACAACCAAGCTGCTCACTAAGATAGCTATGGATCCTGGCTGAAATCTAGTATTCGGAGAGTTAGAAAGCTATTGTTTGTCTTGTGACGATAATCGAAGGTCCTTAACCGGTGCATATCAAAGGCTGGGAATCATTGTTAATATAGAAGAAGACAAAAAATGTATAATACATAGTGTTCCAGTTCATCCCCTGAATAATCGCACCACCAATCCAAGCATATAGATAGCCAACAAAACTAGATTCATCAACACCAAACTATACAATACAGTGCTCGAATTGAAGTTCATTGGTGGGGAGTTGTATTTCTCATTTCTCTCTGTTTTCATGTTCCTTGATGAATAATCATGCTCAGTCCTCCATTTTCTCTTATCATTTGCGTAACAATTGTTGTCTGTCTACTACACCTGCGACAACCCACTTCAACCACCCATGAGTGTTGCAACAATAATACAACCTACTTGAGTTTTTTTGAGATTTTAATACCAAAACAGTTGCCTTTCTACCACAAACATAAGAGATGTTTTCAAATCGCAAGTTATCAATTGTGGTACTATTACAGGAAGACTCCATTGATGTAACCTACAACAATGATACGGTGTCATCATTTTAACAAACTCTAACCCAAATTTTTTTCCCCAAATCTGATTGAAACATAGGCATTACGTTTCCACCAGATTGAAAATCTTCGTCCGATTGAAACCTTGTTAATGCCCAAACTGCTACAATTAAATACTTGCACTCCGCGATGTAGTTCTTCACTCATGCTCTGTGCTTCTTTTGGGATGCAAGAACTGAGATGTTGAAAAGTTTGGGCAAACCCAACCAAATATAACTTATAATAAGTACTACAAAACATGCCTAATGCACCACGAGGGTAGTTTTGTCAATCAAAATTTGTATTAAGACGTCAACAATTAAACTGACGGTGAATGATTGTAAGAACTGGATTGTTACAAATTTTAACTTCTAGGGACCGTGATTTAATTTTCTGAAAGTATGAAGATTGAGATGTATTTCTCCAAACTATAGGTTATCGGAATGTAATTCCCCCATCAAATTTAATATAAACTTGACAACAAGTGAACTTTAGGGTTCATGTGGAAATTGATGATAACAGTTAAGATTCTATGGTTGTGTTCAAGAACATTTAAAAGGAAATAAAGATAAGATAGGAGGTAGATTTGAGTGAGGAGGAAGTGGTGTGGTGATAGTGACAATGGAGAAGACAACTGAAAGGATGGTGAGGGGTAGTGGTAGAGAAGGTAACGATCATAGTCAAGGTGGACTGGGGTCTTGCTTTTCTAGCTCAAAACCAATGGTCTCAGAGAAGGGGACCATGGTGATTGCTTGATGGTTCAATTGTAAAAGATGGGGTTAGGATTATTTTTAGGGCAAATCCAACAAAGAGTGAGCTTTGTTATGTTGGTAGATCTAGTTGGTTGATGGGTCTAGCAAATAGGGCAGTAAAATTTTGAGTTGATAAGAGTAGTTTTGTGTTTCTGAGAATCGAGCAAATAGGGCAGTAGAATTTGTGATGTTTGTATAAAGGATTTACGTCAGGTCTTGTATTTGTATTTGATTTGTGCGTTAGTTGTACAAGAATTTGTCAAGATACACATAGCTTGTAGAGCTTGAGTCAACAAGGTCAAGTATTGATGATGATTTGGTGTTGATACACAAGGAGCTGGTAGAGCTTGAGTCAACAAGGTCAAGTATTGATGATGATTTGGTGTTGATACACATGGAATTGTAGGGCTTGAGTCAATAAGGTCAAGTATTACTTCCGGAATACGATACAGTGATTAAATTTTTTTAAAATAAGATTTTTTTAATAGGAGGATAAATTTAAAAATATTAATCATTTGAATAAATTTTCATGAACATTTTTTAAATTTATCTTAATAAAAAATTTAAATTTCTACAAGATTGAATTAATCATCTCTCGAATTAATCACGAGATCATATTAATCATCTCTCGAATTAATCAATTCAAAAAAAAAAAAATACCTGAATCATTAAAAAAAAAATTAAAAAAAATCAAGTATTGATGATTTGATATAATCAAGGCAGCACGTTTAATGGCTTGAAGGTTAAATGGAGTTTGGAAAAAGTTGCACGAGGCACCCAAGGCAACACGCTCAATGTGCGGATGCATTAAAGTGCTTTTGTAAACAGCAGCTTGTGATTTTTTCACTGACGACCCAAACACAATACATTCACAACACTAAATATAATCACTGGTGATTTCCCTCATATTGCTGCCTTCCAGAGGAACTGAATCAAATTTGAAGTACAATTAAAATGAGAGATGATAAGAATACATTGAAACGCCTTGCACACTTTTAATGACACCCAGTAAACTGAGCTAAAAAAACCAAAAAGAAAAAAAGAAGAGAAAAAGCAGAAACTTATTCATCCAACTGACAAGGCAATTAACAATAATTAAATAGAGTGAATAGGTATTTGAAAAAGGAAAATACATCATGCATGCGCCAGTTTCTTGACTATAGAAGCCATATATTTGCCTTGGTGCTGCGCAAGAGCAAGCTCCCCTTCACTTGCTTGCCTAGATCCATCACCAGCATAAACACCAGCACCATATGGAGAACCACCTCTGATTTCATCTATGGCAAACATACCAGCTCCAAAGGTGTACCCAATGGGAACAAAGAGCATCCCATGGTGGGTCAATTGAGTTATGGCAGTCCAACTACACATGCAAAGTGCACCAAATTAATTTAGTAAATAGGATATTATTAGCATCTCATTGAAAAACGAAAACTTAAAAAATGTCGATGAAAGTAAAATTATAGTGTAAAATTCAAATTTCTGCACCCTTTGGTAAAGAAAATTAACTAAACCGCTACCATAAAAGAATTATATAGAGATTAGATTGCAAAAGTGGTCATACTGATAAGTTCAACAAACAAACTACCCAGACACTGCTATTGTGCACTGTGCACTTTTTAGAAGTTAATTCTGTCAAAATATCCACTTTAAACAATTTTCTAAATACATACAGAAAAGCTATTCAATCCTCTGGTTTTGTTTGATATTTCTGCACAGTATAAAACGTTTACCAATTCAAATCATGCATCCCAAATTGTAAATTGGAGCAGTATTTCTGCTGGTCAAACAAAATGTATAATATTTCATATGGTTCTTAATCTAGCGCAAAGATTCAGAGATTTGAGATAACAAAGTGCATGTTAATCCATCTAAGAATTAGAGCGTATGTAAATGGATAAACATTATAAAATAATTCCATGTGACCTTAGGTAAACCTTCAAAAATGTTTACTATTCAATACAACAATTATATAAACATAAAAAGAAGAAATATTTATTCAACCATCTGTACATGGAATTCAATCAACATCAAAGACCAACATTATCCAAAAAAAAAAAAGAACATGCACCAGCAAATTACATAAAAGATTTTACCAAGTCAATCTAAATCTAACAAATAATCACTAGTCAGGTCATTTAGAATATACATAAATGTTATCAGTCGAATCAATTTAGTTTAAGATAATGACCAGGGAATCAGGCATTCAGGAATCAAGATAATCAGAATATTTATGATGCACCTACAGAAAATCAACTTTAAGCAAAATTGGATATACAAAATCAGATGATGCTA
The DNA here is from genome assembly GCA_038050645.1 of Hedychium gardnerianum. Classification (NCBI taxonomy): domain Eukaryota; kingdom Viridiplantae; phylum Streptophyta; class Magnoliopsida; order Zingiberales; family Zingiberaceae; genus Hedychium; species Hedychium gardnerianum. Next base: position 7,028 of record JBBUKS010493499.1, read on the forward strand.
ATATAGTAGATAGATCAAGGGTAAACTCCAATATGAGCATGAGGCAAACTACAAAAACAAGTAGGTTCATCTCTTGGAACTAATGCAGAATTTTCTCTCTGTACTTCACATATGATATACTTAAAGCATCTCATTAAGCCACAGGTTACCACTTTATGTATGAAGAACCTAAACATAAACACAAATTGAAAGGATCCTAAACCATAAAATAATTACCCTATTGAAAATCGAGGCATGAATCAGGATACAAGGACAGAACAAAGCAAAATATATCCATCTATCCTGTCATCAGACACATAGATCAAAGCAGAAGAAAAATCCATGAGCCTTTCACTAGAACAATTTGTAAGGAGGGATAAAGAAGAAATTAATTATGGTTACAGGATCAAGGTCTTGTAGTGAATAGAAAAAGAAACATGTACTTCCAATAAGTCATTTCATATAAAATTGTATGCCATCAAGACACAAGAAGCTAACAATGTTTAAGATAGATAATTTCAGATTTATTAGTCATTTTTTCCAGTTCAATGTGCCAAAATTTTATATAACATGTTTTTCTGTATGGAGCGTTTGATGCCATAAGAATAACAATTTGTCAATTACAGAAAGGAAACATCAGATCAGCAATAAATCATAAAGATTAATATTATACACAAATATGCAGTTGCTAGTACTAAGTCACCATATGCAATTGTGGGAAAAAAACCTTTCCCTAGTAGAAGACTGACAAGTAAAAGAGCATAGTTAAAATAAGAAAAACAGAAAAATTACAATGTTTAGGGCCTAGGAAAACAAGAACGGTTTGGTAAAAAAAATTCTTACATTGTAGTTTCTTGTCCTCCACCTTGGCTCCCTGTACTCACGAAGAACCCAGCTGGCTTGCCGGCTAGCTTTTGCTCCCTCCATAGCTGCCCCGTAGAATCAAAAAAGGCTTTCATCTGAGCTGCCATGCACCCATACCTCGTTGGAAATCCAAATAGTATGCCATCAGCCTCTGTCAGCTCAGCAGCCGATATCAGGGGGATCGCTGGATCCTTCGGTGGCGCTTGCATCTTTTCCAAGACCTCCTGCGGGAGTGTCTCTTCAACACGATAAAGAATACCATGCGCACCTTCTATGCTATCCACCCCCTCCTTCATCTTCTTGGCAAGTGACTCGACGTGGCCGTACATAGAATAGAACACAATGAAGATATTTAGCTTGTGCTCGATTGGTGTTGCTGTGGAAGATGCAGGTTGAACGACCTCAGCACTGCCCTCAGTATTCTCCTCCTCTGGAATGGGGGCATTACGATCAATTGCAGAAGACTTGACAGCACTAGAGACAGTGTTCAGATTCTTGCTCGGGAAACATCCTCCTCCCTTTCCCATTGACCTCTAAAAACAACACAAATCCTTCAAAGCCCTGTTCTTCACACTCTTGCAGAAACCCTAAATCGGTCGAACCACTTCAATACTCGATTATGCAATATAAAGGGGGGAAAAGGACGAACAAGTAATACCTACCAATTTCGCCTTCGCCGTGTTATCAGCTTCACCCACTACAGACCAAATACCATTGCAGAATAATGAAATCAGACTGAAACCCTAATCGGCCGCAAGAAAATGCACGAACAAGCATGGAAATCAACCGAATCTTTAGAATTTAAAGCGAAATCGAAACCTACTAAAATTAACCTCGATAATCCAATCAACAAGAGATCGTACACCCCCTGATATCGGAACTTACCCTAACTTTCCTCCGGAGTGGAGCAGCCGCGCGCCGATTTCCTCCGCGAGTCCGAGATCCGAATCAAATCGGGCATTCTTCGCGCTTCGAACGGGGATAAAGAAGAGTGCTTGAGTCGAGCGCTGCACATCGCTTCGCTGTCGTGCTGACTTGAACTTCGAGAAGGTTTTGGTGACATCCTGTCACAGCTACCGCCAACGGAAGGATCGACTGCAACTGGCAGTGTAGGGATCGTGCAGTTTGTCCAATAAATGGATGCCACGTAGAGGTTTATTGGTTCTGAAGGGAGGGCTGACATCGTCGATTATCCATTACTATTGATAAGATGAAATTTGTTATGTCGATGATTCTATCATATTATTTATACTGAAAGTAAATTAGGAAGAATTTTATTAAGATAGAAATTTTTTTACGAGATCGAATCGATTATTTTAATTTAATATTATTTAATTTAATTAATTATTTTTTAAAAAAAAATTGAGATAATTATCGGAGTAGTCTGTATTTAATTGAAAATTGATTTTGAATTTATTGATAATAAATTACGTATCTGTCTATAGGATGATTATCATTACTATTGATGATTGGAGTATTGTTGATAATTTTAAAATTTTAAAAGGCGATTCAAAATTTTCACAAATCATGATACAGATTCCTTAATAATTAATAAATTAAAAAACAATTAATATTGTCATTTGTGATTTATTCATTTGGAGCTGCTTTAAGGTAATTAGACATTCAAATTTTGTTAGATTGGTCCAGAAAAAAACATTTAAGTATAATTATAGATGAGGTATTGTGTTAAGATTTTTTAATATAAGATATTCTTTAATAAAAATAAAAAAGAAATAATATTTTAATGAGTTTTATTTTCCTGCACAATCATCTATAATAAACTGAGCACATAATGTTAATTTTGTTTTTAAAAAAATATTTTCTTTAATCTAAATACTAAACTTTAAATCTTAAAAAAAATTAAAAATATATTAAATACTAGATGGTTACAGGTTATTCATGCATGAGTGCGCAGGTAACAAAATTAATATTTTAATCATCGGCCAAATATAAATAATTAAATATATAAGCAATTAATATTTTAATTGTCGGCCAAATATAAATAATTAAATATATAAGCAATTTGAATAATATATATATATATATATATATTTAAAAATAATTGCATTTAATTTTACCCGTATGAGTTTCATTTTTATCTAAATATCATAGATTTAGAAAAAAAAGTTATACAGCTAGTTACAATTCAAAAACTGTATTAATAAATTCCGGAAATATAAAACAATCTATCGTTATAAATATGCTTATTTTTATTTAGTTAAATAAAAAACATTACAAAACAAATTAATGTATAGTTTTGTTCAATATGATATATTTATTTTTCTTATAATGTATGATATTTTTTAAAAATTTTGTTTTAATATTTGTTTTAAATGGTTTATAAAAGGAAAGATGAGATTGTATTAATAATAATAAAATAAAATAAATTTATTTAAATATAAATGATGATAGAATAAGGGATGTAATTTAATGATGTAAAAAGATCATATAGACAATTAATGGAATAAGATTTAATTGTTGTATAAAAGAAAAGATGAATGGGTTAATAATTTAATATTTTTTTTTATTTTTGTTACTATCAAAAGAGCTTTCTATATTGGAAAATATTAAAAGAATATTTTATCCTATTTTTTTTTTAAATCAATTTTCTCATCCGATAAATTTTAGCAATTTTGATCAAAATAACATAAAATGATTTTAACTAAAACTGCTTTAAACAATTTTAACTATAATTATTTTAATATTAATTTTAACTATTTTATATTATCTTAGCTAAAGCTACAACAATAATTTTGATTAAATTGATTTTGAAATAATTTTTTTTATAAAAGATAAATATTATATATGATAAAATAAGGTGTATAGTATCTGTGTAAATATCTATAAATTTGTATACATGCACTTGTACTCTCTTGAAAACACAATCTACATCAAAACGAACACTCTCAAGCCTTCATTATATTCATGATCCCCTATATTATTGCTTAAACACTTGGAACATACCTCTATATGTAAATATCTTTTGTTGCATGTACAATCATCTTTGAATCCTCCTATATAAATCCACAATAAGTCAACATTCAGAGGACAGTACTCATATGTCTCCTCCTCTAAATCATAGTGTGTAACTTCAATCGTCTATATATTCTAAGTTGCTTTTGTGTAGGCAGTCGTCTACACTAACCTCCATAGC
>JBBUKS010493509.1:3785-15069 GCA_038050645.1 Hedychium gardnerianum
TTTTAATGCTAAAAATAATGAATATAATATTAATCAAATCATTGTATTGGATAATTGGACCCCTAGTGTGTAAAATCGTGATTCAGATCGTATAGTTAGTGTGTGGGATATTATTATTATGATATTTGAGGATTAAATTTTGGTTAGTAATTAAGTTTCTATTCTCTTTCATGTATTGATCATTGTTCGGGCTAGTTAGATTAGTTTTCATGATTTACCTCCTCTGTATTGGTCCTGGGACGGACTGGCGGGGGCGCTAAGGACGAGCAATTCGTCTTTTTTTGTACCACCATGATTCAAATAGTATGGGTTGGTCCTGGGATGGGCTAGTGGAGGCACAGGGGCCAGTGTTTCACTTGTTGTCACCGTGATTCAAATAGTATGAGTGTTTATGGGATGGACTGATGGCTAGTGCATGAGATATTATCATGAAGTTTGAGGATCAAATCCTAGCTAGTAGTCAGGTTCTTGCCCTCCCCATGCACTGGACACTATTCGGGTTAGTAAATCATCCCTCGTGATTTACCTCTTTCGTGTTGGTCATGGGATGGGCTGACGATTACCTCATTCGTGTTGGTCCTGGGACGGACGGATGAGGGCGCTGGGGGCGAGCGTTTCACTTTTGCTACTGTGATTTAGATAGTATGGTCCCCACGGGATGAGTTGATGGTTAGTGCATAGGACGTTGTTATTATGAGGTCTGAGGATCAAATCATGATTAGTAGCTAGGTTCCTGTCCTCTCTAATGCACTGGTCACTGTCCAGGCTAGTAAACTAGCCTCCGTGATTTATATTCTCCGTGTTGATCCTGAAACAGGCTAGCAAAAGCGTTGGAGAGCGTTTCATCTTTTGTCACCATGCCATCATGCTTCAGATGGTATGATTCAAAAGCATCAAATCGATCTTGGATTGTTTATGGTCGTTTTTCACAATGAAACCAGAGTATGATCGGTGTGATCGCACAAGATCGATGAAATTAATACGATACTATGTTATAAATGATTTTACACATGATTTAAAAACTTCCAATACTAGAACCACAGACAAAATTCTCATCGACAGACCGCGATAGTGGAGGGGACACGCGAGCGTGTGCGAGGAGACAACGTCGACGACTTGCGAAGAGGAACACATGAATATGCATGTCGCTAGTTTTTTGTGACAGGGACTCGGGGAGGTAATCTCCAATGGCTGACAGAGATTGTTTCTCCGATTGCTCATGATGGGCAAGAGGGGAAGGCATTGGTCGATGCCCGATAGCAATAGCGATAGAGATGCGCGAGCACACGATTGAGGGAAGCAGCTAGACGAATTAAATTTTTTAGATTTTTAATTAAAATCATTCAATCAATTTTTAAGTTAAATGAGATAGTTTATAGGTTTTCTCATGACCTAATTAAATTATCTCATTAAAAAATATAAAAATTTATTGTAAAATTTAAATTTTATAAAAGAATTATATTTATTTATTATATATATTATAAATTTATTATTGTTAATAATAATAATATATATATATTTTTTAATCAAATATTAAATTGATTTAGTCTCAATTAATTAATTTGACCATTCTATTCAATATTAAATAAAATTTCAATGTTTTTTAGTAAAATAGTATGATTTTATGATCCGATCCAATCTGATCCTGATCTATCAATCGAGATAAAATTATGATTCTGCAAACTATGATCGGACCGTATCAGTTAATTTTCAGTGGTCAAATGATATATTTTTAAGAGGTCAAATATATCAAATAAAAATTCGCTGGGTAAAATGTAAAAGGCAGTTCGCCGTGGGCGGCCCGGACCAAATAATCTTCTACTTCCACGCTAGGGTTCTCTTGTCCGCGGCGGTTTAGCTTCGACTTCGTCGCGCGCTCGCCGTGGCTCTCCCCTCATGGCGTCTCCGTTGGCGAATTCTACCGTCACTGTTGGCGGAAAGGGTTCCTCACTGTCACCTTCGGCGGTATATGCCGTCTCCCACGGCGTATCCTCCGTCAGTATCGACCTCGCCGCCCTTGATAAGCTCTCGCAATCCAAGCGGCCGTCTCCGATGGGAAGTACTCAGGATGGCCCTTCTACTCCCCTGTTGTTGACTGCGGAGGAGTCTCGCGCTGCTCTCGTAGTTCTTCTGAATAAGCTCGTCCTCTCCGACGCCGCTGTCCGCCCCGGCCTCCCCTCTCTCATCGTGGAGACGCTAAACCTTGCGTCTGGCCTTGAAAGACTCGATTTTTGTTCGGCTTCGGGGTTTTGGAACTCGATCGTCATGTTGAATGCTAGGAATCTGGATGAGATTCAAGTCGGCCGTGAGGAGCTTGGTATTTTCGTGGCTTCGTGTGCAGCATCGGTTGGGGTCTGCGCGATCTTGGACTGCTGCGCCTCTGCTCTTGTGAAGGTGGTGGACGCCGTGGCAGCGTTGTCTTGTGAAGCTGCTCGCGCTGATGTCTCTGCGTTAGATATGTTTGGCTCCGGCGATGGATTCTCGATGAAGGATGAGACAGATGTGGCAAGCGACATGAAGACATTGCTATTTGGATCGAAGCTGGTAGGGCAGAATGATTCTTCGCCTTTCAGCGAGATTCCTACCGTCAATGGTAGCTTCAGGGAGGCTGTCAGGTTATTCCATGGACGAACACGAGTTGAGTTGAACTCCAATGTTAAGGTCAAGAAGTCGATCGTTATTGCAAATCACGGAAAGGAGAAAGCTTATATCGCATCAGTTTTGCCGCTTGCAATGTCAATTCAGTCCTCGTGTGAGAGTAGCTTTGGCCGAGCTAAATCTTCTATTAATATTATCAGTGATAGTAGCTTGCGCTCTAAGGTTGCTGAGGTTTTTGAGAAAGCATGCCCAAATTTAGATGATCTGAGAGATCAATTTCACTCTGTCACAGAAAAGGCTGCCTCTGGATCAAATTCTGCACATGTTCTTCATTCTGTGTATGATTTTTTGGTTAAATTTAGGGACGTTCTTGCTTGGGAGGCAGTATTGGCATTGTTTTCCCTAGAAGTAGATGACTCAATTGAGAGAGCTCAAGTGGATTCCTCGAAGGACAACAAACCGAATGGAGATCTGGTGAAAGGCGAGAAGAAGAGTGACAAGAAAAAGAAGAAGAACTTAGGCAAGGGGACTTCTACCATAAGGCAGCTCCTTAGAGGCTGTGCTTTGTGTAGCTCTGAGCTTTCTGCTGAAAATGTTTCAGTGCTGGTTGATTGGGCATCTGATCTGTCAAAATATTTTGATCCCATGGATGCTAGGCTAGATAATCTATTGACAAAGGTTTAGGAAATAGTTGAGACCAATGAAATCAGGAGACTTCCAAAGATTCCTAAGGTAATAAATTTTGAAATTGTTTGGAATCAAATAGTTTCCACAGTTTGCAGTTGTCAATACCTACACAGGTTCTTTGTATCTAGAGGGTTTCAGCATATTTTACTCTTTGCTTTTATCAATTTCTTCTTTTCCTTCATCGATTTTTGTTATATCCATGCTATGCTAGGGACTAATCAATTAGACACCTTTTTATCATGGGATGCATTTCTGAGTTTTGACCATAATCTTCCATTTAATTTAGACCAAACTATGAGAACTGAATCATATCCAACCTGCATTTTATTGGAGTTATACTGACGAGAAAGTCAGTCAGTGTGGATTTTGATTAGAAGCATGAGCTGTTTGTTCACATTCTTTTTTTTCAAAATTTCTTGCTGTACTGCATTTGGGTGGTGTGATATATGTATAAATTGAACCTTTATATGCATTATTATCTCATTCCATCCTGTGACACATGTATAAACACATCATTCTTTTTTTTTTCCATTACAATTCAGAATTTCCTTTTGCTTATGTGTAGTAGGGTACACGTGATTTTGGAAAGGAACAAATGGCTATTAGAGAGCGTGCATTCTCAATTATTACAGGTATTTTTAAGATCCATGGTGCTGTTGCTCTTGATACTCCTGTGTTTGAGTTAAGAGAGACTCTCATGGGTAAGTATGGTGAGGATTCAAAGTTGATATATGATCTCGCTGACCAGGTACACATAAGGATGTCAATGATTTTCTTATTTTAGCTTTTCTCTTCCAATTTACTTATTTGTGCACGTTGCCATCAGCTATGTTTTCTTCTTTCATAGGGCGGAGAGCTCTGTTCTCTGAGATATGATTTAACTGTCCCCTTTGCAAGATACTTGGCCATGAATAATATAAACGCATTAAAAAGGTACCAAATAGCTAAAGTATACAGAAGGGATAACCCATCAAAGGGAAGATATCGTGAGTTCTACCAATGTGATTTTGATATTGCTGGTCAATATGAAACAATGGAACCTGATTTCGAGGTTATCAAAGTCTTGACCGAACTGTTGGATCAACTTGACATTGGCAGCTATGAGGTATTCTTTTTTCTTTCTACGGATATCTCAATGGGAACTGGTATATTGTAAAAATTTTGTTCTTTTTTCCTCTTAAAAATAGTTGAATGTGAGAAACAGTTGCAATCAAAAGTCTTTAATTACTCCTAAAATATTGACTGTTCATGAAGATTTGTCTTTGTATTTACAGATTAAGCTGAATCACCGGAAGTTGCTGGATGGGATGTTGGAAATCTGTGGAGTGTCCTATGAAAAATTTAGAACAGTTTGCTCAAGCATTGATAAACTGGATAAACAACCATTTGAACAGATCAAAAAGGAATTGGTTAGTAAAGCTTCTGCAAATTTATTGCTTATCAGTTCAAAACTCAAAGCAAACCTTTCTTCTGTGAATAAAGTAAACAAATTTGATTTCTAGGTGGAAGAGAAGGGTTTATCGACTGAAATTGCAGATAAAATTGGCACTTTTGTGAAGCGAAGAGGGCCACCACTTGAAATTTTGTCAGAACTAAAGGAAGAGGGTAGCCAATTTTTGGAGAACGCTGGTTCTGTTGTTGCCCTGAATGAGTTGGGGATTTTATTCAAAGCTCTTGAAAAAGCAAATTGTTTGAACCGAGTGGTGTTTGACTTGAGCCTTGCAAGAGGCCTTGATTATTATACTGGAGTTATATATGAAGCAATTTTCAAAGGAGCTACACAGGTAAAATGATGCCTCTCTGACCATGGCATAATAGTTGAAACATTTTATACATAAATTCTGATTTTTTGTTGTCTACTCTGAGGTAGCTGAATGGTTTGCACTTAATCAATAATAACCTCTGTCATTTGAATTTTCAAGGAGATCTAGGTTTGAGGAAATGAAGAGTTGAAAATTCACTGTGGTTCCCTATTTGTAGACACCTTCATTCAGGCACATGTTTTTTTAATAGCTCGGTTAACAATTATTAAAGGTGATTGGCAAACCACTTATCATAAAAGCTTGAGCCATTAGGAAAGGAGTCCCCATGGGATGGACTGATGGCTAGTGCATAGGGCGTTGCCACCATGAGGTCTGATGGGTCAAATCATAGTTATTAGCCAAGTTCCTGCCCTCCTCTATGCACTGGTCATTGTCCGGGCTAGTAAACTAGCTTTCATGATTTACCTCCTTCGTGTTGGTCTTGGACGGGCTGACGGAGGAGCGGGGGGTGAGCGTTTTGCCTTTTGCCACCATTGAGCCATTAGGAAAGGAACCACTTATCTCTTCATGTGTGGGTGACACTCCCTTATGTGTGGGTGGGCCATATATATATATAACTTAGGTGAGATTCAACCTCAACCTTTTGCTTTGATAATATGTTGAAGTTGATTGGATAACCACTTACCCCAAAAGCTGGAGCTTTTAGGAAAGTAACTAGTTTATGTACTTGTATTGTTAAAACCTCTTCCTGCATATATGGGTGACAACAACATGCCTTATTCTGTGAATGGACAAGTCTTCTTTTATAAAGCTAAATGTTCGTATATAATTAAAAGATAGGTAACACTAGTGGCATATCTAGTTCATGCCTAGTGGGGATTTCATTATAAAAATAATTATTGTTTCATTATATATATATATACATACATACCTTGCTTGCCATCGTTGTTCTCCTCTCTTATTTAGCATCGCTGCTCTCCTCACTTGTCATCAGTGCTTGCTTTCTTTACTCACTAACCAAATTATTTTACATATCAACCAAATTGTTGTCACTTTCCTCTTTCACTCGTTATTGTTATTCTCCTCTCTTTCTCATTGTTGCGACTTGCTTTCTCTAGTCGCTGATGGAGGGTCAACAACCCCATCGTCAGTGTTTGTTCCTTGCCCTCCCCTTGACTTACTCTGTTCACCATTATAGGTTGTCTCACTTTCTGAACATTGTCACACCCTTTTCCTCTAGTCACCAACTTCACCAAGCTATCCAGGAGAGGGTTGTTGCACATTTAGACATCAGAGGTAATGATTTTATAGTTATTCCTTGATGACTTTTCTTTCATATAATGTCGCCTATTTAATCTGCAAGTACACGATCTTAAAAAAATTAATTCATATTATAGATATATTTCTCAAGGAGAAGTTGTTTTAAATAGCAATCAAATGTGAGAAGTTCTTCAAAACAATCTCACACTGAAATCATGTTGAGGATAGTTATAAAGACAATGAAGTTACTTTGCAACGATTAATAGTTAATAAAGATAGTAATAATTTAACTCGTTTTTTTAATTAATATTTGTGAACATTATTATTTCTCTGTTTGTATTTTATCATTATGTTATCTAATTTGTCTGTGTCAAAATTTTCACCGTTCAATGTAATGAGCTCACTCCAATCATTTTTTGGCTACGTCACTGGGTAACACAGTTGTAGATGTAGTGTTTTGATTTATTAATGTGTCTCAAAGAATGATGATAAGCGAAGAAAAATCTAATTTGGTATAATTTGGAAATTACTTCTAACACATAACTTATTTTCAGTTTTTGTTTGATTTCTTCCTATAACTAGATTATTTGGTGAAACAGAGACGTTCATTTTATTTTAATGTCTCGCACCCACTCAGTTTGGTGTTTTTGTTGCCTCTCAATTTTTTTTTATTTTTTATTTCACTAGTAGTTTGACCTATCGAACCTGAAACCATCAAGTTTCCTGAATCAAATGCATGCCTGGAAATTCAAGGAAACTTATTTTTATTGCTCTTTCTGTGCTTTAGGTTGGTTCTATTGCAGCAGGGGGGCGATACGATAATCTAGTAGGGATGTTCAGTGGAAAACAGGTTCCTGCAGTTGGTGTCAGTCTCGGAATTGAGAGAGTCTTTACAATAATGGAGCAACTTGAAAAAGACAGAAATCAGGTTTGTTGCCTCAATTTATTCATGTCGGAAACTCAATTTAATGTGTCTTTACGTTATTCATTTATGTTTCTCATCAGTCTGTATTGATTTATCGTGCTCTTCTACATTTTCGTTCTTAATCTGGTTCCGCAGGTCATTCGTGCCAACGAAACACAAGTCTTGGTAGCCATCCTCAGCAAGGATCTCACACTGGCTGCAGAGATCGCGAGCGAACTGTGGAATGCTAAAATCAAAGCAGAGTTCGGCCTCACCAAACGAGTAATGAATCATATCACACGCGCAAAGCAATCAGGAATCCCTTGGATGGTCCTTGTCGGAGAATCTGAGGTAAGTAGCGGTATCTATAAGCTAAAGAACATCGAAGCCAACCAAGAGGAGGAGATTCCCAAAGAAAGAATTGTCGAGGAGCTCCGCATAAGGCTTGGTATCGCCTGACAAGACCAAAGTACTAGTGAACATACACTTAAAACTTCCATTTAGCAAAAAAGGGATTCAGAATATGAACCAAGCCTCGCATAACTAAGAATGAGTATGCTTTCTGTTTAAGCTTATTTGAGCTCGACTTGTGAGTGCCAACCATTCGCGATACTGCCTTCCATCAAAGCTTGTGTATGATTTTGAACTCATTCTTCCAATTTTTGCTTGAAAGTTGCTTAATGTAGTGCTTAAAGAAGTCTTGTGCTGCATCATGCTTCTCATTGCTCATTGCTCATTGCTCATTACCAATTTACAAAATTTCGTTTCTTGATTTTTTTATTCATCAAATATAATTAAACATTTTATTTACTTTTCAAATTTAACACATTTACAAAATAAATTTTAATATACTTTACAAATATTGTACTAAATTTTAAAAGCTTAAAATGGTAATTAAAAGTAAAAATTATACATTTAGGAAAGAATGAGACAAACACTTGGGCCCAATAAAAGCCCATGAAATGTTGATGCCCATTTAACAGTGATGGCTCTTCCTCCAAATTCCAATCTTCCTTCCGTATCCCAATCCTCCCCTCAAAATCTATAAATTGGATTTAATTGCGTTGAATCGATTGAACGAAATCGAAACCAAAACCGAAACGAATTGGAATCATCACCGATCGAGAATCAATCTCCGGAAATCATCGAAGCCGCGATTCCAGGGCGAAATCCTTAATCTTCTTCTTCTTCTTCTTACCCGGATCGATCGCCGCTTTACCGCTGCGATCGTCCCCCTGCCTTTTCGATCTTCATCCTCTTTCGATTTGTTGTTTTTTTTTCTTTTTTTTTTGGGTCATGGATCGAGGTCGGAAGCGCGAGGGCGCCGCCGACCTCCGTGCGGACAAGCGCGCGTGCAGCTCGTCCGACCATCGCCCCTGCTCCTCCGCCTCCGGCTCCCCGCCCCCGCAGCCGCCGCACACCGAGATGGAGTCCTCCTCCTCCGGGAGGTCCGATCGCGGCGGGGACTCCGGCTACGGGTCGTGCGACTCCGACGACTATGCTGGCGGTTACGACTCGCGGTCCGTGAGGGGGAGGCTGCACAGGGTCTTGGCCGGCCTCGCAGACGACGGCTCGGGGGGATCCGCGCAGCTCGCAGCGCTGACCGAGCTCTGCGAGGTGCTCTCCTTCTGCATGGAGGACGCCATGGGGTACTTCCCTGTGGAGAGCGTCGTGCCGCCGCTCGTGAAGCTTGCTGGTCATGAGAGCAATCCCGAGGTCATGCTTTTGGCGATAAGAGCGCTCACCTACCTCTGCGATTCGATGCCGAGGTCGGCGGATGCCATCGTGCGGCATGGCGCTCTACCTGTCCTGTGCGGAAGGCTTTTGTCTATCGAATACTTGGACGTAGCAGAACAGGTACTTGATTCTCGCTCAACACATATTCTATTTTTTCCCCCTTAAACCATTATGATAGAATTATTTTTCTTAGTTTACTATTGTATTAGTGCCACCAAGCATTGGAGAAGATATCGCGGAAACAACCGATTGCTTGTTTGCAAGCAGGAACAGCAAATGCTGTCTTAACTTATATTGATTTCTTTCCAAGTAGTATTCAGGTTAGTAGAAGAGCAGCTTCTGAGCATCTTAGCTCCGTTCGTATCATATGGTTTTTGTCAAATTGGATTTCAAGTAACCACATTTACTAAATCTGCATTATTCAGAGAGCTGCTGTTTCAACAATAGTCAATATGTGCAAGAAACTGGCTCCTGATTGCTCTTCAACTATTATAGAATCAGTCCCTACTTTATGTGCTCTTCTCCAGAATGAGGATACGAAAGTTAGTGCCCTACCGCGCTTGATTCCTATTCTTCGTTATAATTCTTAAAAAAAAAATTTAGTTCAGTTCTTGACTTCTTCGTTGTTGTATTTATCCCTCCTATATATTTGGTGAAACTGTTTTTTGATCCCTCTTGTTGATGCAGTTGGTGGAAACTGTTGCTGTTTGTCTTGCACGAATAGCTGACTCTGTTGGCTCTTCCTCCAATTTGCTGGATGAACTATGCAAGCTTGGGTTAATACAAAAGTCCTTGGAATTAATAACTAATGACGGTCATAGGACACTCAGCCGTGTAACTTATTCTGTATGTTACTTTAATGATTTTCTATTCATTATTTGATCTGTTGATCATTTGCCATGTATCTTGACATATATACTTTTCTAGGATGCTTATCCTTTTTGTTGCTTTTTCCACATTCAGGGTTTGATTGCTCTTCTCACCAAACTTGCTGGAAATTCTCAGCTAGCGGTTCAGACCCTATTTGAGCTCAATATAAGCAGAACTCTGAGGAACATCTTATTAGGTTCTGACATGTCAGATGATTCTGCTTATGCATCTACTGAGGATTTGCAAATCAATCAGGTTTCTATCCTCTACTTTGATAACATGCTCATTAAACCAGTGTTGCATGAAAGTATATATATCTTTTATATTTTCTGTATGATATATAAGCACAAGTATCATATTTTTATGTGATTGTTTTGAGATAATATAACATTCGTTCTTCAGACTACCTCACAAATTGAATAATCTCGACTAATTGAACCATATGATTCCTGAAGAGAGGAAGCTTGTTATAGGCTTCCCTACAACATACTTTCTGTCAAGCAGATCATCAAAAGTAGCAATATGAATTTATTTTCTAAACATAAATTTCTTGTATTTCTTCTGCCTTTTGTCAATCATGGACCTCATTATTGTCCACTCTTTTTAACTATCAAAAACAAATAAGGCAAAAAAAACTTCCAGGAAGGTTTAAGGATGTCATATGGTTCTTTCACATTGTAAAACATAATGTTGGGTTCTTAAATGAATTGAATTTAGGCAAGGGAAGGGTGTATGATACATTGAAACCTTCTAGGTGACCATGTTTCTGAATACTTAAATATCTTGTAGCATGAAGTGTTTGGTGCAAGCACAAACTTACACGAAAACCAGATAATATGAGGACTGTTGAATCTCCATATAACTCATAAAAAGGAGTCAAGCATGTTAGAGCAGAATGAAACCTAATAGTTTAATGAATTATCATAGAGCTGCAACTGGTGTTTGAATGCTTACATTTGTAAGACTATAATAGTGGCATTAATACTAGAAAAAACTGAGGAAATAAAAAATAGGGAAAAATAGAAGAATGCCTAGGGGCTTTGAATTATGTCTGATTGAAAAAACAAGATGATACCTTTTAGCTGTATACAGAACTGTAGAAGAATTCCTAGCACAGCATGAATGTTGTACAAATCAGAAAAAGGAATAATAAATATTCCAATGTTATAGAATTGATCCTTAGTTACATGCATCTATGGATATATTTAGCTGATTATAAACCATAATAATATTTCTTAGATATCACTCCAATGACCAATGAAATATTTTAGGAACATATTTCACTCCATTTGGGCAGTGAGAATAGTAACATCTCATTAATCATGATATGGTTCTGAATGTAGATGATACATAATGTTGTATCTGAGGTCTACAGGGAATTGTTCCTGCCCCCTTATGTACTAGTCACTGTTCGGGCTGGCTAGACTAGCCCCCGTGATTTACCTCCTCCGTGTTGGTCCTGGGA
>JBBUKS010493566.1:0-15062 GCA_038050645.1 Hedychium gardnerianum
GATAACAATAAGACTTAACTTTGAACCTTTGACAATATTAAAATATAGGTTTGATTCTGGTGCTCCCTGCACCAACAATTACATCCTCTAGGAGATGTATAGCAAAGATGTCAAAGTATAAACCTCCATGATCAAGATGATTTGAACACCTCAAGTCTAAGAAAACTTACACTCGAGCTGCAATGAGATCTTCATTGACATGTATAAAACCACATGAAGTCTTATAGCAAGTCACATCTGATGAACTAGTTACCCTTAATTAACATCTATATGTTAACTCTAAACATCTCAATGTTTTCAGCCAACGAGGATCGGCTGCTTGGATAAACCAAGAAGTATAATATATGCTAGTCTTACAAAATTGACGATGACCAGTCTCATCAATTCATCGACTAGGGAGATTTCAAGACATACATAATTACACATATGAGATATCCACTAACTGTGATCCAATCATAATTTGTCTCATGCTATCCATTATATTGTGGACTTCATTAATTGAGTTTAAGATCTAATCACATACATATAGAATATACACTCAAAAAGTAAATGTTTATTTATCAAATAAATAAGACAATGTTTAAGGCGATTGCCTTAGGACACCTCTCAAACATAACACACTCTCACTTGGCCTAATGTTAATCGCCTTGGTATCTAATACCACAAGATTTTACATGTCTCTCAAACTTATTTTGTGGTATAGGCTTTGTCAAATGATCTGCAAGATTCCTTTCAGTGAGAATTTTCTCAATTTATATTTTTTTCCCTACTTATGATCTCCCTGATCAAGTGAAAGTGGCGAAGCACATGTTTAGATTATTAATGAGACTTGAGTTCCTTGGCCTATGCAATGACCCCATTGTGGTTATAGTAAACTGGTAATACTTTAACAATGCTTGGAACCACTCCAAGTTCAGTGACAAACTCTTTGATCTAAACTGCTTCTTTTGCTACTTCAGAAACTGCAATATATTCTACCTTAGTGGTAGAATTAGCAACGGTTTCTTGTTTAAAACTTTTCTAACTTATTGTACCTCCATTTAAGGTGAATATGTATCTAGACTGGGACTTGGAGTCATCCTTGTCTGTCTATAAGCTGACATCAATATACCCACATATAACCATATTACCTTCTCTATATACTAAGAATAAGTCCTTAGTTCTTCATAAGTACTTAAGGATTACCTTAACAGCCACCCAATGATCCATACTTGGATCTGACTGATATCTGCTCATGACACTTAGAGCATATGATACATCAGACCTAGTACATAACACATAACATACATAATTGATCCTATAGCTGACACATACAAGATCTGACTCATGTGAATCCTCTCGTCTTGTGTGCTTGGGCACATAGACTTTGAAAGGTGAATCCTGTGTCTCATGGGAAGAAAACCTTTCTTGAATTCATATATGTTAAATCGTTTTAGTACTTTATTTATATATGTAGATTGTGAAAGACCAAGAAACTATCTTGATCTATCTCTATAAATTTTGATCCCAATGATATAGGTTGCTTCTCCCATGTCTTTCATGAAGAATATTTTGGACAACCAAACTTTAACTGACAGTAGAACATACACATCATTTCCTATGGCAATATGTTATTAACATATAATACTAGGAATATGACCGCACTCCCACTAACCTTCATGTACACGTAAGGTTCGTCTGAATTTTGTGAGAAATCAAAATCTTTGATTACCTTATCAAAATGGATGTTCCAACTCCTGGATGCTTGTTTTAGTCCATAAATGGACCGTTGAAGCTTGTATACTTTATTTTTGTCAATAGATGTGAAACCCTCGGGTTGTATCATATACATATCCTCAAACATATTTTCATTGAGGAAAGTTGTTTTCACATCTATTTGTCATATCTCATAATCATAATGAGTTGCTATGGCCAGGAGTATCCGAATGAATTTAAGCATGACTATTAGTGAGAATATTTCATCATAGTGAATACCTTATTTTTGACGATAGCCTTTTTTCACTAATCTTGTTTTGTAGGTAGTCACATTACCATCTATGTCATTTTTTTTCCTTGAAAACCCACTTGCACCTAATGGTGTTATACGTTCAGTGGGTCTACCAAGTTCCAAACTTGGTTTTCATATATGGAATCCATTTTTGACTTTATGGCGCTTAACCATTTATCCCTTTCTGAATTTTTCAGAATTTCTTCATAGCTAGTAGGCTTCTCATCCTCAATGAGCAATACGTCTATCGATTCACTTATGAGAAATTCATATCTCTCGGGAATTTGACATGTCCTACTAGATATTTGAGAGGTGTCCTAAGACAATCGCCTTAGATATTACTCTATTTATTTGGTAAATAAAATTCACTATTTGGGCGTACATTCTCAATATATATGATTTGATCTTAAACTCAAATATTGAAGTCTACAATACGGTGTATAACATGAGAGAAATTGTGATTGAATCATAATTGAGTATCTCATCATGTGTAATTATGTACATATTGGAATCTTCCTTAGTCGATGAATTGATGAGACTTGAAATCATCAATTATGTGAGACTAGCATATGTTATACTCATTGGTTTGTCCAAATAGCTGATCCTCGCTGGCTGAAAATATTGGGATGTTATGAGTTAACATATAGATGTTGGTTAAGAGTAACTAGTTTATTGGATGTGACCTGCTATGACACTTCATGTGGTTCTATATATGTCAATGAAAATCTCACTGCAGCTCGAGTGCAAGTTTCTTAGACTTGAGGTATTCAAGTCATTTTGATCACGAAGACTTATGCTTTGACATCTTAAGTGAGCATCTCCTCAGAGTTGTAGATCCAGAATGATTGAGTATAAGTAAAGATGCTTGAAGGTATTTGAATAGCCCACAAAGGATTCACCACTTCTTTAATAAGGAGATATATACCCTATGACCTCTTTTCAAGATTATTACTCGTAAGTCTTCGGCCAAAGTAAAAATATTTCAAGAGGATGGTCTTCTTTGACATGTGTTTGAGTAATTTGAATCCACAGGACAAGGAACTACTATTTGGGTTAGGTGTGACATAGTCAGCCTAGTGGGGATTGACACATAGACAATGTCTTGAACCAAGTGGGTATAAGATGAGTGAAAGAAACTGGCGCATGAATATAACTATAGCTGTTGAAGGGTTCAGAATTATTCTTGGATCAACTATGATTTTTTGATCAATTGGGGGTCATGATGTACTACTAGGTGTCACTCATGATCTATTCTTAATTAATGATTACTTATGAATGACCAACATAACCGGGAACCTATTGGGTTACACGAACTACAAGTATATCTGGAATACATAAAACAAGTTAGAGAATATAATTCTCTGATTGAGAGAGATTAAGTTTGGTTAGACTAAACGAAAGAGAAAATATGAAAAATATTTGTCGAGCCAGAAGCGCTAATGGGCCATGTCTCTTGTAAACAAGTTGAACCATTTTTGGTTTAATCATGAACCAAATTGATTTGGTTTGGTTTAGAACCAAGCCTAATGCTTAATTGATTGGGTTGACTTAATGGGTATGACTTACTCCCCAAGTCATAATTGTTAGGATTGAAGAAATTTAGATATCTCTACAATGGTATGATATTGTCCACTTTGGGCCTAGACCCTCATGGATTTATTTTTGGACTCTATCCAAAATGCCTCATACCAATGGAGATATCTTTCCTTTATAAGCCCATGATCTTTCCAATGTATTTTTAATGTGAGATTTTGTTTGCAACCTTGCAACCCCAACAATCCCCCCTTAAATGAAGGACCACAAGCCCCCCCGTTCGATCCTCAACCCATCAGGTCTTCCTGCCCCTCAGTCCAATCGACCTACTAGGTCTTCCTACTCCTTGGTCCACCCGACCTACTAGGACTTCCTTGCCTAACCGCAACTAGGACTTCCTGCTTGGTGTCTTGTCCTCTTGATCCAAACATGTGAGCCCCTACTTCCTTTGTTCGAGGTCAATACTCTACTCACATGGCTCAATTAGACCATAACTCTTGTGCATAATCGGTAATTAGACCTTTTGGCAGTCTGGGCTCCAATACCAATTGTTAGGATCGAAGAAATTTAGATATCTCCATAATGATATGATATTGTTCACTTTAGGCCTAAGCCCTTATGAATTTATTTTTGGGCTCTACCTAAAATGCCTCATACCAATGGAGATATCTTTCCCTTATAAGCCCATGATCTTTCCAATATGTTTTCAATGTGAGACTTTGTTTGCAACCTTGCAACCCCAACAATAATGAAGAGATATATAAATACCCCTTCATAAAACAAGAGATAGATGATTGAGAAATCAAACAATTGTTGTTAGGTTTCTCTCCTCTCCTCTCCCCCTCCCTTTGTGCCACCAAACCCAAAGGAGAAGGGTTCTCCTTGTGTCACCGCTGTCCCTTTCTTCCATTGGCTAGCCACCGCCAGCAGCAGCCAGCGACCATCGATAGTAGCTCCTCCGACTGTCGGACAACAATCTTGTGTTGTCGTCCACCCTCCTTGTGTCGCTGAGTTGCCTTGAGCTGTCGAACATCAAGTTGGGTCATGGAGATCTCTTTCCAATCACATCGTCTTCTTACTTTGGCGAGTACCGAAGTGGAGATGAGACTTGTGGCTTAGAGAAGCCATCTTGACAATATCTCGACGTGGATACAAATAGAAGCAAACCTTGTGAGGTTTGCTAGTTGATGTTGTTTTCGTTGCACGTCATCTAACATGTATAATTTCTAAATGAAATTTTATTCTACGATTATGTCTTGCGCATATGTATCCTTGTGGTTGTGCGTGATGTGTTTTAATAATTTAGGAAATTATTATGCTTCCGTTGTATGTTTTTCGAAAACACTTATCATGCATGCACTCAAAATCCCAATAGTGGTATCAAAGCTTCTTGCACTTCAACATAGATCGTAGATATGTGTTTTCATGCATAGGTTATTGTAAATTTTATTTATGGAAATTTAGGAAATTATAGATACAAAAATTGTTTCCTTATCGGATATAAAAATTTCAATTTTGGAAATATTTCCTAGTTTTTTAGGAAATTTCCTAATTTGGAAATTGTTTCGTAATTCATTAGGAAAATCTAATCTTGGAAAAAGTTTCCTAATTTTTTATAAAAATCCAATCTTGGAAAACATTTTCTAATTTATTAGGAAAAATTTAATCTTGGAAATTATTTCATAATTTTTTAGAAAAATCAAATCTTGAAAAATATTTCTTAATTTGTTAGAAAAAATTCAATCTTAGAAATTATTTCCTAATTTGTTAGGAAAATACAATCTTGAAAATTATTTCCTAATTTTTTATGAAAATATAATCTTGAAAATTATTTTCTAATTTGTTAGAAATCCAATCTTGAAATTTATTTTCTAATTTGTTAGGAGATCCAATTTTGGAAATAGTTTCCTAATAAAATATTGAATTATATTTAGAAATTGTTTCTTAATATAATTAAGGGATTTTGGTTTATGAAAACCAAATATTTTATAATATTTGATTTTCTAATTAATTTATGACATTGTGTCTTGATTGATGTCATAATTTATGCCATGATTTATGCCATGATTGATGCCATGATTATGCCATGTTAATCCATGTAGAAAGTTTATAAAATTTTATAAACATTCTTTACATGGAATTGATGAGACCAAATAACTAAAGAAATCCTTTATTTAAATTTTAAAGTTTATACCTTTCATTAATATGGTCAAGAATTAGAGTTTAATTTCTTGTTTGGGTTGTTGGACTCTCTCCAAGCCCAACTTGAAATTAGACATGTTTTCAGACCATTGAGATATGATCTTATGATTAATGGGCCAACTTTAACTTGAAGCATTAATTTGTTGGACTCTCTCCACGATTAATGTGGATAGAGGTGAAGTTGGGTGATATGCATAGGATGTATATATGTTAATGAGTTAACAACCCGATGTTTATGCAAATATCAATAATTAATAACATAATGTGATAGTTATATATATGCGATATATAATTGGTATATTCGATACCTACCACTAGAAATAAGAATGACTTATTGGAATCTTTCCAAGGTTGTTCTTATCTATAGTAGATATCAACCCACTTGGAGAAAAACCTACCATCTCCTAAATTCAAAGTAAGGGTTCTTAAATTTGATAAGCATGTAGGAATTTCCTTTTATGTATGCGAATTGTTTATATTACATATTTAATTAATCGCTCTCATGTATGCTCAAATTTGTATTTCTAGGTTAATAAAATTAGAATGTTTTCTTTGAATTTGTGCTCAATTTTGGAAACAAACAAATTAACAGGGCCAAACTTCTTGGATTGACTTCGAAACTTGAGAATTGTTCTCAAGACCAAGAAAGAAGAACATGTTCCAAAGGGCCCATGTTACCATTGTGGTAAGATGGGACATTGGAGAAGAAACTTCAAGATTTATCTTGAGTTCATGAAGAAGAGAAAGAAAGACATCTGATGCCCCATCTTCTTCAGGTATCTTCGTTATTGAATGTCATACTATTTCTTCAAACACTTGGGTATTGAATACCGAGTGTGCCTCATATATATGTACTGACATAAGTGAACTAAAGAATAGTAGATGACTAGTTAAGGAAGAATAAAATTTATGAGTTAGTAATGAAACAAAAGT
Source organism: Hedychium gardnerianum (assembly GCA_038050645.1). Lineage (NCBI taxonomy): Eukaryota > Viridiplantae > Streptophyta > Magnoliopsida > Zingiberales > Zingiberaceae > Hedychium > Hedychium gardnerianum. The sequence continues at coordinate 6,656 of JBBUKS010493566.1, forward strand.
TACAACCATATAGGAACTTATTTGTTGAAACTCCCTAGTGGACTAATTTTTGAATTTGATAATTGCTATTATGTTCCATCGCTAATAAAGAACATTGTTTCTATTTTTTTCTTAAATAGAAAAGTTTTCCATTTAACTTTTAGTAATAATTGTTGTTACATAACTTTAAATGATATTCTTTATGCAACTGGAACATTATGCAATGGTATCTATGCGATATATATATCCAGTGACATATTCAATATCGAATCAAATAGGCAACACGCTAAACGAGATGATCAATCTACACGTGAAATTGTCGTATTTTCCATATAAGTAGAAACGCATGTCCAAATTACACAAGTTTAGAATTTTGGATTCATTTGATATATGTGCTTCATGCTTAAAAGTCAAGATAACTAAGTTACCTTTTAAAGGAAAAGGTGAATAAGAGAATGACGTATTGGGTCTTATACATACTAATTTATGTGGATCCATGTCAACTCATGCACGAGGAGGTTAAACTATTTCATTACCTTCATTGATGATTACTCACTATTTGGATATGTGTATCTGTTAAGATACAAGTCTGAGACCTTTGAAAAGTTGAAAGAATTTAGACATGAAGTAGAGAAACAACTTGGCAAAAATATCAAAAATACTTCGATCGAATCGAGATGGCGAATACTTAAGCCAAGAGTTTCAAAATTATCCAAGAAATAATGACATATTATTTCAATGGACTTCTCCTTACACGCCACAACACAATGGTGTGTCAGAAAGGAGAAATCTAACCTTATTGGACATGGTTACGTCGATGATGAATCATGCAAGTCTTCCCAAATCCTTTTAGGGTTACGCACTTGAGATAACTGTTTACTTGCTAAACAGAGTCCAGACTAAGGTAGTCTCTACTACTCCATATGAGATATGGAATGGAAAGAAATCTCATTTATCTTATTTGAAGATATGGGGTTATCCTGCTTATGTGAAGAGAACTGTATCTAGATGCTGAGTCTGATAAGTGTTTATTCATTGGTTACCCTAAGAAAACTAGGGGTTATCAATTTATTATCCTTTAGAACAAAAAATATTTGTTTCAAGACATGCTATAAGAGTTTCTCTTATAGGAAAATAGTGGAAGTTAGGTTGAACTTGAGATAGATTAATAGACTCCAATAGACACCAAAGAGATGCCTAAAGCCACAACTAATTACTCATAATAATGAGGTAACAACTAAACCTATAGATACACCATCTCTTCGTAAATTTTGTAGGACACGTCCAATTCCCAAGAAATATGAATTTCTCATAAGTGAATCGAGAGACGTGTTACTCATTGAGGATTGATGTGTGTAAATTATGCATGTTTCTAAGCATTGTTTAGCATACACTTTGTAGTATTTCATGAGTATATTTTGCATTCACACACCCTATTTATATGTGATTTCATTACTTTTACTTTTTTAGTTTGAAGAACTGCTCTTTGCTTGTTTTCATTGATAGGACAAGAATTTGGAGCTACAATGGAGCAAAGAAGCCTTGGAAAGAGACCAATCAAATAATGGAGCAAAGTCACATTTTTGGACATCAACATAATAGTCTCTTAAATAGCATTTTCAGGTTTGAAACTAGGTCATTACATTCTAATTTTGGTACAAAAGATTTTTGATTTGAGTGGTTGTACTCCCTGTAAGTCATCCTGGATTAGAAGTTATAGCCGTTTTAAAATCAGTCTTTAGTGAGACACGACCGTGTTGAAAAAGACACGACAATGCTGAAAAAGACACAGTCGTGTCATCCTAAAACATACGGTTGTGCCTAAAAAACACGACCGTGTCTTAGCTTTATTGGTTGGCTGAAGACATCACGGAGGAGCCGTGCCAAAAGGAACGACCGTGTCTATTTTCTCGTACCCAACACGACCCGGCCGTGCCTAAAAGGCATTGTCGTGTAGTGTCCATTTTTTTAGCCTGCGGACCAAACTGAAAATAATCATAACTTTTGGCTCGGTTGGAGTTATGGGGCCCACAACCTATCAAATTGAAGATAATTTTGAGATCTACAAGTTTGGTTCAGATCTCAACCTAAGATAAAGTGGTATAAGGGGTGAAAAACCTATTTTGGAAAAGCCCAATAAATGTGGCAGATCTGGAAAGTTTGGGGGAGGTATAAAAGGGTCAAGCAAACCCTTGCTTGACTCATCTTGGACCAGGGGACTCCCCCTTCCTTGGAGAGGGTTTTTCCCTTCTTTGAAAAACCCTAGAGCATCCATCTCCATCTATCAAGATGATTCATCCACCTCCGGAGCAAGGAGACTCTCCCAAAGACACCGACATAACATTGATAAATATTCTCTTCTCTCTATTTTATGTATTGAGTTGTAGATTGCTATTTTCTTTGTCTCTTGGGTGTATTTCCTTTGCTATGGAGTAGTCTTTCGAATTCTAGGATTTAGGAGGTAATTGTGATGTGATATTGATGTATAAATTATGGATTTTCCAATTTCCTTATTTAATGATATGTTTATGATATGTTCTACTTGTGTTGTGTCTTGCTTGTGTTTGATTAAATGTGTGTGTGGTGAATGCTTGTAGATGTGAAGGATTGGTCACCATGTACAAGAGATATTTTATATTGTATGACTGGGGAGCCCTTAGTGACAAAGGGTTATCTTAACTGGACTTTTTAGAGTTATCACCACAAAATGAGGGCCAATTCTCCATAAGGGATTAACTAATTAGAATTTAATAGGTTTTCACCAATTAAAATATAGGAAGTGACTTGTGTAATCTAAACTATATCACCGGAGTGCCCTTAGTGATAGAGGGTTACCTTAATAAGACTTTCTATGTTAACTATTCTACTTAGTGACATTGGAAGAAAATAGTGTAAATACTCCCGCGTAACCTTCACAGGTTTATATTGGTAATTTGATTAAAATCCCTACAAGATCATAAACATGGAGAGTAAGATAATGAACAATTTATAGTACATCAACTAGCTATTATATTTGAGAGGTGTCCTAAGGCAATTGCCTTATGATATGTACTATTTATTGGATAAATAGTTGATTCAATATCTGAGTGGACATTCTTTATGTGTATGATTGAATCTTAAACTCACTTACGGAATATCCACAATATAATTCATAGCATGAGAGAACTTGTGATTGGATCACAACTAGTGAGCATCTTTACATGTATAATTATGAATGTATTGAAATATTCCCTAGTCGATGAATTGATGTCTTCAGACATCATCGATTTTGTGAGACTAGCACGTGTTATACTCCTTAGTTTAACCAAGCAACTGCTCCTCACTAGTTGGAGATTTTGGGATGTTGAGAGTTAAAGTTAACCAGTTTATTGGAGTATCCTGCCATGAGACTTCATATGAGTCTGTACATATATAGATTGTTAATGAAGATCTCATTGCAGCTTAAGTGCAAGTTTTTTTTGACTTGAGGTATTCAAGTCATCTTGATCATGGACACTTATACTTTGACATCTTAAGTAAACATCTCCTTAGATGTGTGGATCTAAGATGATTGAGTATAAGTTTGAAGTGCCCGAAGGTGTTTGAATAGCCCACAAGAGATTCACCGCTCCTTGCAAAAGGAGACGTATACCCTATGACCATTTGTCAGGATTGTTACTCGAAGTCTTTGGCCAAAGTAATACATGTCATAAGTATGATACTCTTGGACATATGTCTGAGTAATTTGAATTCTCAGGATGAGAAAGTATAACTTAGGCTAGGTGTGACATAGTCAGCCTAGTGGGGACTGACACATAGACCATATTCGGAACCTAGTGGGTATAAGATGAGTGAAAGGAACGAGAAATGATTCATTATAGTTGTTGAAGGGTTCATACCTATTCTAGAATCAATTATGATTTTTTGATTAAGTGGGGATCATGATGTACTATTAGGTACCACTCATGATCGTTCCATAATTAATAGTTAATTATGGATGATCAACATAAACCGGGAACCTACAAGATCACATGCACTATGAGTTTATCCAAGAGACTTAAAATGAGTTTGAGAATTGGATTCTTAGATAGAGAGAGATTAAGTCTAGTTTGACTAAACAAAGTGCAAATATGAAAGATATTTTGTCAGAACGGAAGCGCAGATGGGACACATCTGATGGACCTTCTTTGGTTTAATTAAGAACCAAATTGGTTTGGTTTTAATTAAAAGATATTTGGTTGTTGAACCAAGGTGGCTTGGTTTTGAACCAAGAATTATTTAGTCTTGAACCAAACTTAAGGCTAATGGTTTGGGATTTTGGGTTAATGGATACGGGTTTGGATTTGATCCAAATTCGATAAGAAATCTATATAAAATATAGATTGAAGAGAAAACATAGAGAGAGATCCAATTAAAATCCTAAGATGTTAGGTTTTAATTTTAATCGGGTTTTCTCTCTCTTCTTCTCTTCTTATTTGCCGATAAAAACAAAAAAAGGGCAACTCTTTTTGTGGTCGCTACCACTCAAGGGTCTTCACCATCGACCGCCCCTCCTCTTCCCTGCCGCCCAAAGGGGAAGCTACCTCTGAACTCAAGAAGGAGAGAGTCTCCTTTTGTTGCTGCCGCTGTCCACCACCAGCAAAGGGGTTGTTGCCCTTTTCTTTCTCTAGCCATGATTCTCCTCTGGTGGTTACTGCTCGACACTGAAGTAAGGGTGTTGCTCTGCCGGTTGTGGCTGCGCCCAAGGGCATCTACTGTCGGACCTCCCATCGGCCTTCCAGCCATTGGACAATAGTACAACTACTGCTGTGTTGCCAAACAACAACAAGGAGTTACTATCCTATTGGTTTTCGCCGCCACCAGCCTTCCGCCACCTTTCCTAGTCGTCGAAAAACAACACAACTGCTACTATGTCGCCGGATAGCAACCTAGGCTTGCTGTCCTTGTTGGTGCTGCATCCCTCTAATGACCTCCGGTCATTTTTATACCTCCAGATAGTTCCTGCCACTGCAATGGTTGTGGTCGGCCATGTTGTGCCACCAAACAGTCCCATTCTATCGCCCTTGCAACTGTTCCGGCTAGCAAAGGTTGCTACCGGAACCTTATTGGCGCCAGACCTACTATCCCTTGTGGACAGACGGGGTTTTTGCCTCTGAACAACCGCTACAAAGGTTGTAGCCGTCGGTTGATTTGTGTCGTCTGGTTGCAATTGCCGCCGGGTACAAATCAGACCATGATTCCTCTCTCGGATCACTTAGTCTCCTACCTTTAGCTAGTATTGAAGAAGAGACATGACTTGTGACTTAGAGAAGTCGCCTCGAGGATAACATAGTGTGGATATGAGTAGAGGCAAGCCTCCTTAGGGTTGCTTGTTGATTCAAGAAGAGGCAAACCTTGCGAGGCTAGTAAACACTTTCTACAATGTTCGATTACGAACTCGAAGGTATAATTCTTTATTATTAAATTTTATATTATGGTTATGTCTGACATGTTGTATTTTGTATGCGTGTGATATGTGTGTTGTAATAATTTAGAATTATTATTTGACTTTCACTATGCATTTGTAAAATGTGTCCAACGCACGCATCGTATCGGGCTACCCAATGGTGGTATCAGATCTTGATCGTGCTTCGATATAATCGTAAAATAATTTTATGAGTCGTAGTTGATCGTAAAATTAGATTTGGGAAGTTTTCCTAATTTGTTAGAAAATTTTATTCATGGAAAGTTTCCTATTTTCCTAATTTGTTAGATTTGGGAAGTTTTCCTAAAATATTTTGTCAACAAATATTTCCTAATTTGTTAGAAAAATCTAATTTTAGAAATTTTCTTAAATAATTTAGAAAATTTCATTCATGGAAAGTTTCCTTTTTTATTAAAAAAATGTAATTTTGGAATATTTCATAATTTATTAGGAAAATCCAATTTTAGAAATTTTCTGGAATAATTTAGAAATTATAATTTTGGAAAGTTTCCTATTTTATAGAAAAATTCACTTTTAGAATATTTCCTAATTTGTTATGAAAATTTAATTTTGAATTTTTTTTGAAATATTTTAGGAGATTCTAATTATGGAAAGATTATGATTTAATAAAGATTATTCTAATTATATTTCCTAATTAGTTAGAAAATATTTGTTTAGGAAATTATTTTCCTAATTAAATTAGATTTTCTTGATTGAGAATTTTATTAAATAAAATATATAAGATTTAAAAATTTGTTTCCTAATTTAATTAAAGATCTTGATATATGAAAATTAAATTCTTAATCATATTTGAAGTCTAAATAGAATCTATGACAACTATGACATGAATTATACCATGTTATAATTAGTTGCATTAATTATGTCATGTCATATAATTTGCCATGATTAGTTGCATTAATTATGCCATGTCATATCATATTATAATTTATGTCATGCGTGCGGTGTGCCATATCATTATGTCATGCATGCGATATGACATGTCATTTTTATGCCATGCATGTGATGTTATGATAACGATGAGACCTAAATCCCTTAAGTCAATTTTAAAGTCTATATCTTTCGTTAATATGATAAGAACCAAAGTCTAATTTCTTGTTTGATTTGTTGGATTCACTCCAAGCTCGATCTGAAATTAATATGTTCGAACTATTGAGATACGATCTCATGATTAATGGGTCGACTTTAACTTGAAGCATTAGCTTGTTGGACTCACTCCAAGGTTAATATGAATAGGGGTGAAGTTGGGTGATATACATAAGATGTATACTTGTTAATGAGTTAGCAACTCGATGTTTATGCGAATATCAATTAGTTGATAGCATAATGTGATAGTTATGTATAAGCGATACATAATCGGTATGTGTGATACCTACCACTATAGCTAAGAATGACTTGTTGGACTCACTCCAAGGTTGTTCATATCTATGGTGGATATCAACCCACTTGGAGAAAACCTATGATCTCTCAAATTCAAGGTAAGGGCTCTTGATAAATAAGTGAGATACATATGTGTATGTAAATTGTATACATTAACATAGTAAAACAACTCTCTCATATATGCTCGATTGTGTTTTTCTAGTTTATTAGAATCAAAAATGTTTTCTTTGAATTTGTGCTCGACTTTGGAAACAAAAAAGAAAAGAATAAAAAAATGGTTTGTTCAAGAACAAAAGATCAAAGAAAGAAAATAGAGAATTAAGTGAGGAGAGAGTGAGAATTTAGTTAGAGTAGGGGAAGAAGAGGAAGAGAGAGTGATCCGAGAGAGATTAGTGGGAAAAATGATCCTAAGATTTTAGTTTCACCTAAATGATCGTAAATACTGAATCTATGTTTGGTTTTCTATCCTCAATGGTGATTTATGTAGGTAGACTATCCTATGTATCCGATGTGAACTTTTGGAACTACACCGATATTTTCGTTCCAATTAATCGTCTACTCTCAAAGCGACAGAGCTGAGGGGTTGCTTTCTTAAGGAGATCTATGTCACATGATCCCACAACCCCCGAGATTTCTTCTCTTACTGTATAGCGATGAGTTGGAACCGATTGATTAAGATCTAAGACAATCTATTACTTCTCGTGACATACTGAGCTACTTTCATAGATGACTCTCCACGTCTCAGGGTTCTACGGGTCAGAGGATTGAGTTCTCCTTTTGGTCCTTTCCCAAATCCTCGTGGGATACGAATCTTATGCTTTTGGCATCAACATTGTGTTAAATCAGTAGATCCAGAACACAAACACTCATATCATTGAACAAGAATAATTCAAACTCAATAGATTAAATATGTAGTGTCTACAAACCAATAAGACTACTCCCTAATCCTAAAATCATGAGTCTACTCCATAAAATCAGGGTTACAACTAGAAAACATCAAGAATACAAGTTTCAATCAAGATAATTTAGAAAGGAGGAAGAAAAACTTAGTCTCGATATAATGACTTATCTCCAATTGATCTCTGATCCCAATTCAGGGCGTTGAGCAATAAAATTCCCTTGAATCTTCTCTCCAAAGTCTTCTTGGGGCCCTTGGACGACACCCAATTGAGCTCCCCTCTTAGATCTAAAATTCCCCCTTTTATAGTGAAGTTTTAGGTGCCCAACACGGGCTATGCTCGCCAGCACGATCCCCCCGTTTTGGGCGCTGTGGCTGCTGGCAGGTGGCGACACGGGTCATGCCGACTGGCACGACCCCTCGTGGTGGAAGTTTAAAGTTTTTCAATTCGAGCACGGCCTGTGCTAGCTAGCACGGACCCCCTGTGGCACCCACTATAGTTGTTAGGAAATCGAGCATGGCCCGTGCCAGCTAGCATAGGCTGCCCGTGGCAGCTGCTAGAGAGAGTTGAGGATGGAGCACGGGTTGTGCCGGCTGGCATGACCCCTCTGTGTTGGCCCTTATAGACTTCAAGAATTAGGACACGGCCGGTGTGCAATAGGAAACAAATGCATATGCAACACACATCA
>JBBUKS010493575.1:0-15060 GCA_038050645.1 Hedychium gardnerianum
ATTCATAATTACACATGTAGAGATGCTCACTAGTTGTGATCCAATCACAAGTTTTCTCATGCTATGAATTATATTGCGGACTTTCAGTAAATGAGTTCAAGATCCAATCAAATATATATAAAATGTGTACTCAATTAGCGAAACTCTATTTATCCAATAAATATGTATAAATCATAAGACGATTATCTTATGACACCTCTCAAATATAATATACTCTCACTTGTCTTAATGTCAATCGCTATGGTATCCAATACCATACATCTAGACATGACTCTCAAATTTACTTTCTGATAGAGTCTTTGTCAAAGGATCCGTTAGGTTTCCTTTAGTGAGAATATTCTCAATTTGTATTTCTTTCCTGTTAATGATCTCTCTGATCAAGTGATAGCGACGAAGCATGCATTTGGATCGCTAGTGAGACTTTGATTCCTTTGCCTGAGCAATAGCCCCAGTGTTGTCGCAGTAAACTGGTAACGCTTCAACAATGGTGGAACCACTCCAAGTTCAGAGATGAACTTCTTGATCTAAACTTCTTCCTTTGTTGCTTCCGAAGTCGTAATGTATTCCGCCTCAGTTGTTGAATTAGCGACAATGTCTTGCTTGGAACTCTTTCAACTAACTGTGCCTCTATTTAATGTGAATATGTATTCAGACTAGGACTTGGAGTCATCCTTGTCCGTCTAGAAGCTGACATCCATATACCCGTGTGTAACCATATTACCATCTCCATATATCAAGAACTCATCCTTAGTTCTTCTAAAGTACTTAAGGAATGTATTGACAGTCGTCCAATGATCCATTCCTAGATTTGACTAGTATCTTCTCGTGACACTCAGAGTGTACGATACATTAGACCTTGTACATAACATAACATACATAATAGATCCTATCGTTGACGCATAGGGTATCTTACTCATGTAAATCCTCTCGTCTTCTGTGCGTGAGCACATAGACTTCTAAAGGTAAATCTCATGTCTCATGGGTATAAAACTTTTTTTGGACTCATCCATGCTAAACTGTTTTAGCACTTTGTCTATATATGTAGACTACGAAAGACCAAGTAACCGTTTTGATCTATCTCCATAGATCTTAATCCCAAGGATATAGGTTATTTCTCTCATGTCTTTCATGGAGAATGTTTTGAACAATTAACTCTTGACTGACTGTAGAACAGACACATTGTTTCCTATAAACAATATGTCATCAACATAGAGCACTAGGAATACGACCGTACTCCCACTAACCTTCTTGTACACACAAGGTTCATCAGGATTTTGTGAGAAATCAAACTCTTTGATTGCCTCATCAAAATGGATATTTCAACTCCTAAATGCTTGCTTCAATCCATAAATGGATCGCTGAAGCTTACATATTTTATTTTTATCAACAAATGTGAAACTCTCGGGTTATATCATATATACTTCCTCAAACAGATTTCTATTAAAGAAAGTCATTTTCACATCCATCTTTCATATCTCATAATTATAATAAGCAGCTATAGCCAAGAGTATCCGAATAGATTTAAACATAGCTATTGGTGAGAAGGTTTCATCATAGTCAACTCCTTGCTTTTCACAATAGCCTTTTGCCACTAATCTTGCTTTGTAAGTAATCACATTATCATCCATGTCAGTTTTCTTCTTGAAAACCCACTTGCACCCGATAGGCGTAACGCCTTCGGGTGGATCAACCAAGTTTCAAACTTGGTTCTTATATATGGAATCCATTTCCGACTTCATGGCTACTAGTCACTTGTCCCTTTCTGAACTTTTTAAAACTTCTTCATAACTAGTAGGTTCCTCATCCTCAATTAGCAATACGTCATTCGATTCACTATGAGAAATCCATATCTCTCAGGAATCGTACGTATCCTACTAGTTCTACGAAGAGATAGTGTCTCCATAGGTTCAACAGATGACTCATCACTATGAGTAATTGGTTGTGGTTCTTGACTAGGCATCTCATCAATGTCTATTGGAGTCTTTTAAACTTTCTCAAGTTCAACCTTACTCCCACTGGTTTCTTACAAGAGAAACTCTTTCTCTAAGAATATAACATGTCTTGAAACAAACACCTTTTGTTCCAATGGATGATAGAATTGATAACCTTTTGTTTCCTTAGGATGACCAATAAATAGACACTTATCAAACTTAGCATTTACCTTGTCAGATATAGTCCTCTTCACATAAGCAAGACAACCCTATATCTTCAAGTAAGATAATTGAGATTTCTTACTAGCCCATATCTCATATAGAGTTATTGAGATTGCCTTAGTAGAGACTCTATTTAGCAAATAAACAGTTGTCTCGAGTGCATAACCCCAAAAGAATTTGGGAGGACTTGTATGATCCATCATTGACCTAACCATGTCCAACAAAATTTGATTTCGCCTCTCTGATACACCATTATGTTGCGGTGTATAAGGCAGAGTCCATTGAGATAATATTCCATTGTTTCTCAAATAATCTTGAAATTTTTGACTTAAGTATTCATCACCTCGATCAGATTAAAGTATCTTAATACTTTTACTAAGTTGTTTCTCTATTTCATTTCTGAATTTTTTGAACTTTTCAAAGGCTTCAAACTTGTATCTCAATAGATACACATACCCAAATCGTGAGTGATCATCGATGAAGGTGATGAAGTAGCTATAACCTCTTCGTGCATGAGTTGACATGGGTCCACATATATCGGTATGTATAAGACCTAATATGTCATTCTCTCATTCACCTTTTCCCTTAAAAAGTAACTTAGTCGTCTTATCTTTTAAGCATGAATCGCATGTATCAAATAAATCCAATTCAAATGATTCCAGAATTCCACATTTGTGTAATTCAGACATGCATTTCTTACTTATATGGCTAAGGCGACAGTGCCACATATATGAAGCTAATTGATTATCTAATTGTCTACTATACTTTAGCTCACTTATGTCATTACATATACATGTGAGACATACCCGGTATCAAATACTTAAGTGTTTAAAGAAATAGTATGAGATCTAATCTCGAAGATATTTGAAGGAGATAGAGCATTGGAAATCTTTCTCTTCTTCATGGACTCAAGATAAATCTTCTCGTTTCTTCTCCAATGTCCCATCTTTCCACAATGGTAACATGGGCCCTTTAGAGCCAATTCTTCTTTCTTGACCTTGAGAATAATTTTCAAGTATCAAAACCAATCCAAGAAGTTTGGCTAAATCAGTTTGTTTGTTTCCAAAGTTGAGGGCAAATTCAAAGACGTCATGATCAAATAATTAAACTAGGAATACAAAATTGAGCAAATATAAGAGAGATGATTTATTTCGTAAAGGTAAATAATTTACACATGAAACGAAATCTCACTTACTTATCGAATTCAAGAGCCCTTACTTTGAATTCGGGAGATTGTTGGTTTTCTCCAAGTGGGTTGATATCCACTATTGATAAGAACAACCTTGGCGTTAGACCAACAAGTCATTCTTAGCTCTAGTGGTAGATATCAAGTATACCGATTATATTTCACATATATGTAACTATCACATTATGCTATCAATTAATTGATATTCGCATAAACATCGAGTTGTTAACACCTTAACAAGTATACATTAAATGTATATCACCCAACTTCACCTTTATCCATATTGACCTTGGCGATAGCACAATAAATCAACGCTTCAAGTTAAAACCAACCCGTTAATCATAAGATCGTATTTCTATGGTTCGAACATATTTAATTTCAGGTTGAGCTTGACGTTAGTCCAACAACTCAAACAAGAAATCAAACTTTGGTTGTTACCATATTAATAGGTGTAAGCTTTAATATTTTTCATAAGAGATTTATGTCTCATCTTATTTTTCATGCAAATGTGCTACTTACATGACATCACACGCATGACATAAATGATAACATGACACATTGCACATATGTCATAATTACATCGAATCATGACATAATTATAAAAATTAATTAATGCATGTACATAACATAATTAATTAATCCAACTGCATGACATACATTATGATATGATAATAATATTAATGATGTCATAGTTGTCATAATATAATTTTTAAATAAAATATGAATAAGAATCTAATTTTCATAAATCAAGATTTTTTTAATTAAATTAGGAAATAAATTTTTAAAATTTAATTACATATTTTATCTAGAAAATTATTCTCGATCAAGAAATCTAATTAATTAGGAAATAATTCCATAATTTAAATTTTCTAACTAATTAAGAAATATATAATTAAAATTTCTTAATTAATTCATAATCTTTCAAAGTTAGAATTTCTAAAATTATTTCATTTTTTTTAAATTAGAATTTCCTAACCAATTAGGAAACTTTTAAAAAATAAAAATTTCTTAAAAATTCAATTTTTTTCCAAATTAAAAATTTTGAATTATTTACAGAATATTTCCAAAACGAGATTTCCAGAATTATTTCAGAAATTTTTCAAAATTAATATTTTTTAAACAAATTAGGAAACTTTCTTAAAATAAATTTTTTTAAAAAATCAGAATCTTTCTAAATTTAAAAGTTTGAATTATTTACAAAATATTTCCAAAACGAAATTTCTAAAATTATTTCAATTTTTTTTTTAAAATTAGAATTTCCTAACAAATTAGAAAACTTTTCAAAAATAAAAATTCTTAAACATTTAAAATCTTTTCAAATTAAAATTTTTGAATTATTTATAGAATATTTCCAAAATAAATTTTCCTAAAATATTTCAAAAACTTCCCAAAAATAGAATTTACTAATAAATTAGGAAACTTTCCAAAATTAAAAATTCTTAATAAAATAGAAAAAAATTCCATAAATTAATTTATGATAAAGTACGACTCGTAAAACCTTTTTACGATTATGTCGAAGCACGATCAAGCTCTGATACCACTGTTAGGTAACCCGACCTAGATGCATGCTTTAGACGTTTCACAAAACGTGTATAGCAGAAGAAATATAAATAATATATCCTAATTTATTATAATATATACATCCACGCATACAAGATACAACACATGAATACATAATCGCAATATATAAAATTTTATGAAAAGAAATTTAATCTAGTTATACCTGACAGATCACGTGAAGTGGAAAGGGCATCAATCGAGTAATGCTGTCGAGTCTTGTCTTTATTCATATCCACGTCGAGAACTCCTCAAGATGACTTTGGAAGTCACAAGTTTCGTCCTCACGAAAGGTACTAGCCTTGCGTGTGAAGAGGAGGTTTGGTGCCCGGCGGCGTACGCAACTAGACGACACCAAACGAGAGATAGACACCAAAAAGAAGCTTGATGTCTGACCCCGAAAAGGGGGTTGTTCATACCTTTTTTCTCATTGTTAGGTATCTATAATTCGCTGACGACGAGGTATGAAGTACCCCAAGGGATCGGGGATCTAGTAGCAATGTTTTCTCACCGAAACAGAGATCGGAGGAGGGCGGGAAGAGGCAAAATGCCAGCGGACAACAAGTTGTCCCACCGACTCTTCCTTGCTTGGAACGGTGGTGGCCGGACGGAGAAGGCTCCTCCAGCGTCCTGTTGGCCGGCCAAAGGTGATTGGCCAGTGGGTGATGGCTAGAGCTTGGAGAGCGGCGGACCAAGGGACTCCTTCCTTTGGTGTTGGGCGGCACAAGGAGAAGAGAGGAGAAGAAGAGAGGTGAGGGTTTTGGAAACTTTTTCCAAAAACTTAAACCCAATTTTATTCTAAATAGAATTCCTCTTTCCAAAAAATAATTCTCCTCATGGAGGAGTATATTTATACACTTCCTTAATGACTTGGAGAACAAGTCATCTCCTAAGTCCAAACCCAACCCATTAAACCTTAACCAAAATTTAGCCCATTAAGCTTTTGGTTTGGTTCAAAGAGAAGCAAATCACTTGGTTCAATAATTAAACCAAACCAATTTGATTTATTATTAAACCAAAATTTAACCCATTCGCACTTTCATTCCGACAAATAACTTTCCATATTTGTCATTCGTTTGGTCCAACCAAACTTTGTCTCTCTCAATTTGAGAATCCAATTCTCAAACTTGTTTTAAGTATTTCGGATAAACTCGTAGTGCGTGTGATCTTATAGGTTCCCGATTATGTTGGCTATCTATAACTAACCATTAATTATGGAATGATCATAAGTGACACCTAGTAGGACATCATAATCCCCAATTGATCGAAAAGTCAATGGTTGATTCCAGAATCACTTCTGAACCTTTCAGTAGCTACAATGAATCGTGCCTCGTTCCTTTCACTCATCTTATACTCACTTGGTTCAGAACATGATTTATGTGTCAGTTTCCACTAGGCTAACTACGTCACACCTAGCTCAAGTAATATTTTCTTGTCCTATGAATTCAAATTACTCAGACATGTATCCAAGAGTCTCATACTCTTGACATGTAATGTTTTGGACAAAGACTTTCAGTAATAATCCTGACAAACGGTCGTAGGGTATACATTTCCTTGTACGGAATGGTGAATCCTTTGTTGGCTATCCAATCACCTTTAGACACTTAGACTTATACCCAATTATCCCTGGTCCACACCTCCTCGGAGATGCTTGCTTAAGATGTCAAAATATAAGTCTCCATGACCAAGATGATTTAAATACCTCAAGTCTAAGGAAACTTGCACTTAAACTGCAATGAGATTTTCACTAACATATCTATATATGTAGAGAACCATATGAAGTCTCATGGCAGGTAACTCCAATGAACTAGTTACCATTAACTAGCATCCATGTTTAACTCTTAACATTCCAATGTCTCTGGCTAGTGAAGAGCGGCTGCTTAGACAAGCCAAGGAGTATAACCCGTGCTAGTCTCACAGAATCGATGATGTCTAAACTTACCAATTCATCGACTAGGAAATATTTCAATACATTCATAATTACACATGTAGAGATGCTCACTAGTTGTGATCCAATCACAAGTTCTTTCATTCTATGAATTGTATTGCGGACTTTTAGTAAATGAGTTTAAGATCCAATCAAACACATAGAGAATATGTACTCAATTAGTGAAATTCTATTTATTTAATAAATATGTACAAATCATAAGGTGATTGTCTTAGGACACCTCTCAAATATAACATTTTATGGAAATTTATAAAGGGAGCATGCATGTTTCAGAATTGACCAAAAGACATACTATACTTTGTTAATTACTAAAGAGAGCACTCAATTGTCTGCTATTCTCGTTCTACCCCTCCCTCCAACCTTAGTTTTCCAGATGTCGTTTTTCAAGGTATTTGAGCCACATTTGAATCCTTTTAATTTGAAAATAATTTTGATGTTTCGGATGCATGCAACGTTAATATTTTTCTCCCACCCTCTCTCAGCACATGCAAACTTAATCTCTTCTCTTAAGTCTCCGATTGCAAAAATCTGACACTCTATTTTAGTTGACAAGATCGTCCCCCCATCGAAAGCCTCCGTAAGTAGCTTCATGTCCCTCTCAGGCAGCCTCAAGGATTTCCAATGAAATCCACATAGAGCGACCCTCTGCAGTCAAGGGTTTAGGATTTTGTTTGTTGTAAATACTCTCCTTTCAGAATGGTGCAAGAAGGTGTGATGGGTGTTTCATCCTTTGCTTCTCAATCATCCACAAAGGTAAGTATCATGGACATGTTCACCTTAGAAACTCATAGGACCTGACTAGGTCAAAACAATAATACTGCTGGATATATTCAGAACAATGATCAAATTGCTTGTATTTCTATTTGTGTTACCCACACTAGTATACTCAGAAGAAGATGGAATATTAGTTCTAGATACTTCTACTATATTAGCTCCTTGTCCTACGGTAGAATTTGCATCAACCGTATTTCATATCTTAGAAAGAATTTCTTTAGCAATATGATCATCCCTGAAAAATAAATTACAAACTAAGTTAGCAAAGTTATAATGTCAGACAGAATCAGTGGTGCTGAAATTCAAAATGCAAGCAATGATAGATATGATGTACATACTAGATTTTCATAATTGATCAGTGAATTTTGATCGAAACTCATTGATGGACCTAGGGTATTTAGATTTCTACAAACTCGCAATCACTAGAAAGAGTTGAGCAAGTAAAAGGTAGATATGATGTCAAACCTTGGTTGTGATCAAGGAACAAAGTGAGTCTGGTATCATGATATCAGGACTATTGGGGAGCCCGATGTGGACGCGTGCTTTAGACGTTTCACAAAATATGCGCGACAGAAATAAAAACATAATAATTTTGAATTATTACAACACACATCCACGCATGCAAGATACAACACGTGCAGACATAACCGCACAATTAAAATTTTACGAAAAACTAAATTAATCATTAATCTAGTTATACCTATGAGTTCGTATTCGAACTTTGTAGAGAGCATTTGCTAGCTTTGCAAGGCAAGCCTCTTACGAAATCAATCGAGCGATGTTATCCAACCTCGCCTCTATTTGTATCCACGTCGAGTATCTTCAAGATGACTTCTCTAAGTTCGAGTTGTGTCTCCTCTTTGGTATTAGCCAAAGTGGGTAGACAAAATGATCTGAGAAAGAGATCTTGCTCGACTTGGTGTCCAGTGGCTCAAAGCGCAACCCGATGGCACCAAACGAGGTGACGACGATGAATCAATATCAACACCGAACAGTTGGTGGCAACGACAAATCAGTGTTGGTACTAAACAGTCGGTGATGATGACGAATTGATGTTGACGCCGAACAGTTGGTGGTGGCGATGAATCGGTGTTGGCATCGAATAGTCTGTGGCGGCGATGAATCAGTGTTGGCGCTGAATAGTCGGTGGCAGTGAGAGGAGAGGGAGAAAAAGAAGAGAAAGATTTCCTAATCAAATTAGGTTATCAAATTCTCATTAGACTAATTCTCTCCCTATGGGAGAATATTTATAATCTCTTCTCAATGACTTGGGGAGTAAGTCATCTCCTAATCCCAAACCCAACCCATTAAACCGTAACCAAAAACTTAACCCATTAAGCTCTTGGTTTGGTTTAAAACTAAACCACTTGGTCCAATAATCAAACCAAACCAAACCAATTTGGTTTATTATTAAACCAAAGAGTATCTATCACATATTTAAAAGACATGGCCCAACCACGCTTCAATTTTGACAAATAACTTTTCATATTTGCCGCTCGTTTTGTCCAACTAAACTTTGTCTCTCTCGATCTTAGAATCCAATTCTCAAACTCGTTTTAAATCTTTTAGATAATATCGTAGTGCGTGTGACCTTATAGATTCCCAATTATGTTGGCCATCAATAATTAACCATTAATATGGAACGATCATGAATGACACCTAGTAGTACATTATGATCCCCAATTGACCAAAAAATCACAGGTTGATTCCAGAACCACTTATGAACCTTTTAGTAGCTACAATGAGTCGTGCCTTGTTCTTTCACTCATCTTATACCCACATGGTTCAGCACATGGTCTACGTGTCAGTCTCCACCAAGCTGACTACATCACACCTAGCCCAAGCTATACTTCCTTCTCCTGAGGATTAAAATTACTCAAACATGTGTCCAAGAGTCTCATACTCTTGACATGTGATGCTTTGGCCAAAGACTTGAAGTAATAATCCTGGAAAGTGGTCGCAGGGTATATATCTCCTTGTATGGAGTGGTGAATCCTTTGTTGGCTATCCAATCACCTTCGAGCACTTCGACTTATACCCAATCATTCCGGGTCCACACCTCCTCGGAGATGCTTTCTTAAGATGTCAAAGTATAAGTCTCAATGACCAAGATGACTTGAATACCTCAAGTTGAAAGAAACTCGCACTTAAGCTGCAATGAGATCTTCACTAACATATTTATATATGTAGAGAACCATATGAAATCTCATGGCAGGTCACTCCAATGAATTAATTACCATTAACTAACATCCACGTTTAACTCTCGACATCCCAATGTCTCCAGCCAGTGAGGAGTGGCTGCTTGGAGAAGCCAAAAAGTATAACACATGCTTGTCTCACAGAATCAATGATGTCCAAATTCATTAATTCATTGACTAGGGATGGTTTCAATACATTCATAATTACACATGTAGAGATACTCACTAATTGTGATTCAATTACAAGTTCTCTCATGCTTTGAATCATATTTTGGACATTTAGTAGATGAGTTTAAGATTGAATCAAACACATAAAGAATGTGCACTCAATAGTGAATCATGTATTTATCCAATAAATAAGTACAAATCATAAGGCGATTGCCTTAGGATGCCTCTCAAATATAACATACTCTCACTTGGCCTAATGTCAATCACCATGGTATCCAATACCATAGGTCTCTACATGACTCTCAAACTTATTTTGAGTTAGAGGTTTCGTCAAAAGATCCACTAGGTTCCTTTCGGTGGGAATTATCTTGACTAGTATTTCATTCCTACTTATGATCTTCCTATTCATATGATAGCGGTAAAGCACATGTTTAGATCATTGATGAGAACTAGGTTCCTTGGCCAAATCAATGGCCTCATTGTTGTGACAGTAAACTGGTACTGTTTTAACAATGCTCAGAACCACATCCAAGTTCAATGATGAACTTCTCGATCCAAACCGCTTCCATTGCTGCTTTAGAAGCTACAATGTATTCCGCCTCAGTTGTAGTATCCGCAATGGTTTCTTGCTTGGAACCTTTCCAACTTACTGCGCCTCCATTTAATGTGAATATATATCCAGACTGGGACTTGGAGTCATCCTTGTCCGTCTAGAAGGTGACATCCATATACCCGCATGTAACCATATCAACATCTCCATATACCAAGAACACATCCTTAGTTCATCTCAAGTACTTAAGGATTGTCTTAACAGCCTCCCAATGATCCATTCCTTGATTTGATTGATATCTGCTCGTGATACTCAGAGCATATGATACATCGGGCCTTGTACATAACATAGCATACATGATAGATCTTATCGATGATGCATTGAGAATCTTACTCATGCAAATCCTCTCATCTTCTATGCATGGGCACATAGACTTTGAAAAGTGAATCCCATGTCTCATGGGTATAAAACCTTTCTTGGATTCAGACATGCTAAATCGTTTTAGCACTTTGTCTATGTATGTAGACTGTGAAAGACCAAACAACCTTTTTGATTTATCTTTATAGATCTTAATCCCAAGGATGGAGGTTGCTTCTCTCATGTCCTTCATGGAGAATGTTTTGGACAACTAACTCTTAACTGAATGTAGAGCTGACACATCGTTTCCTATAAGAAATATGTCATTAACATAGAGCACTAGGAATACAATCACACTCCCACTAACCTTCTTGTACACATAAGGTTCGTCAGGAATTTGTGAGAAATCAAACTCTTTGATTGCCTCATCAAAATGAATATTCCAACTCCTGAATGCTTGCTTCAGTCCAAAAATGAATGCTGAAGCTTGCATACTTTATTTTTATCGACAGATGTGAAACCCTCAGGTTGTATCATATATACTTTCTCAAACATATTTTCATTATGGAAAGTCATTTTCACATCCATTTGTCATAATTCATAATCATAATGAGCTGTTATAGCTAGGAGTATCCAAATGGATTTAGGTATAGCTACTAGTGAAAAGGTTCATCATAGTCAACACCTTGCTTTTGACAATAGCCTTTCGCCACTATTCTTGCTTTATAGGTAATCACATTACCATCCATGTCTATTTTTTTCTTGAAAACTCACTTGCACCCGATAGGAGTAATGCCTTTAGGAGGATTAACCAAGTTCCAAACTTGGTTCTCATACATGGAATCCATTTATGACTTCATGGCTGCTAACCACTTATCCATTTCTGAACTTTTCAGAACTTCTTCATAATTAGTAGGTTCCTCATCCTCAATGAGTAATATGTCATTCAATTTACTTATGAGAAATCCATATCTCTCTTGAATCGTACGTATCCTACTAGTTCTACAAAGAGGTAGTGTCTCCATAGGTTTAGCTGATGACACATGACTATGAGTAATCTCATTAGTGTCTATTGGAATCTCTTGAACTTCCTCAAGTTCAACCATACTCCCACTGGTTTCTTGTAAGAGAAACTCTTTCTCTAGGAATACATCATGCATTAAAACAAACACCTTTTGTTCCAAGGGATGATAGAATTGGTAACCCTTTGTTTCCTTTTGGTAACAAATAAATAGACACTTATCAGACTTAGCATCTAACTTGTATGATACATTCCTCTTTAATTAAGTAGGACAACCCCATATCTTCAAGAAAGAAAAGTGAGGTTTCTTACTAGCCCATATCTCATACGAAGTAGTTGAGAGTGCCTTAGTCGGGACTTTGTTTACCAAGTAAACAACTGTCTTGAGTGCATAACCCCAAAATGATTTGGGAAGACTTATACGATCCATCATTGACCTAACCATGTCCAACAAAGTTCGGTTTAACCTCTCTGAAACACCATTATGTTGCGGTGTATAAGGCAAAGTCCATTGAGACAGTATTCCATTATCTCTAAGATAATCTTGAAACTCTTGGCTTAAGTATTCACCACCTCGATCAGATCAAAATATCTTAATACTTTTACCAAATTGTTTCTCTACTTTATTTTTGAATTCTTTGAACTTTTAAAAGGATTCAGACTTGTGTTTGATCAAATACACATACCCAAATCATAAGTGATCATCGATAAAGGTGATGAAGTATCTATAACCTCCTTGTGCATGAGTTGACATGGGTCCACATACATCGATATGTATAAGGCCCAATATGTCATTCTCTCATTCACTTTTTCCCTTAAAAAGGTAACTTAGTCATCTTGCCTTTTAAGCATGAATCGGATGTATCAAATGAATCAAATTCAAATGATTCTAGAATTCCACATTTGTGTAATTTTGACATGTGTTTCTTAATTATATGACCAAGGTGACAATATCACGTATAGGAAGCTAATTGATTATCTAATTATCTACTATTCTTTAGCTCACTAATATCATTACATATATGCGAGACACACCTGATATCCAATACTTAAGTGTTTAAAGAAATTGTATGAGATCCAATCTCGAAGATATCTGAAGGAGATAGGGCATCGGATGCCTTTCTCTTCTTCATGGACTTAAAATAAATCTTATCATTTCTTCTCCAATGTCTCATCTTACCATACTGGTAATATGAGCCCTTTGGAGCCAGTTATTCTTTCTTCACCTTGAGAACAATTCTCAAGTTTCAAAGTCAATCCAAGAAGTTCAACC
This sequence comes from Hedychium gardnerianum, assembly GCA_038050645.1. Taxonomy (NCBI): domain Eukaryota; kingdom Viridiplantae; phylum Streptophyta; class Magnoliopsida; order Zingiberales; family Zingiberaceae; genus Hedychium; species Hedychium gardnerianum. The sequence goes on from JBBUKS010493575.1 coordinate 13,186, forward strand.
CGGTTAGTTTGTTTGTTTCCAAAAGTCGAGCACATATGAAAAGAAAACATTTTTATTCTATTAAGCTAGAAATACACAATCGAGCAAATATGAGAGAGATGATTTATTTCGTAAAGGTAAATAATTTACACATAAATACAAAATCTCACTTATTCATCAAATTCAAGAGGCCTTACTTCGAATTCAAGAGATTATAGGTTTTCTCCAAGTGGGTTGATATCCACTATCGATAAGAACAACCTTGGCTTTGGCACAACAAATCATTCTTAGCTCTTGTGGTAGGTATCAAGTATATTGATTACATATCACATAAATGTAAATATCATATTATGCTATCAACTAATTGATATTTGCATAAACATCAGGTTGTTAACGCATTAACATGTATACATCAAATGTATATCACCCAACTTCACAGATATCCATGTTGACCTTGGCTTTGGCATAACAAATCAACTCTTCAAGTTAAAACCAACCCGTTAATCACGAGATTGTATCTCAGTGGTTCGAACATATTTAATTTCAAGTTGAGCTTGACTTTGGCCAACAACTTAAACAAGAAATTAAACTCTAGTTCTTATCATGTTAACGGAAGGTGTATACTTTAATATTTTTTATAAGGGATTTAGGTCTCATCTTCTTTTCATGCATATGTTCTATTTACATTACATCACACGCATGGCATAAATGATGACATGATATATCACATGCATGATATAATTGCATATAATCATGGAAAAATTAATTAATGCATCTACATTGCATGAATAATGACATGATTATGACATCAATGATGTCATAGTTGTTATAATATATTTTATAAATAAAATGTGATCAAGGATCTAATTTTCATAAATCAATATTCCTTTAATTAAATTAGAAAATAAATTTCCAAAATTTAATCACATATTTTATCTTAGAATATATTCTTAATCAAGAAAATCTAATTTTTAGGAAACAATTTCCTAATTTTAATTTCCTAACAAATTAGGAAATATATGATTATGATTTCTTAATTAAATTAGAATATTTTAATTCTAAAATTTTTGGAATTATTTCAGAAACTTTTAATAAATGAAATTTCCTAACAAATTAGAAAACTTTCCAAAAATAAAAAATTTCTAAAAACTCTAGGATCTTTTCAATTTGAAAATTTCTTAATTAACTCAAAATATTTCAATTCTAGGATTTTTAAAATTATTTCAAAAACTTTCCATAAATGGTTCCTAACAAATTAGGAAACTTTCTAAAAATAGATAATTCTAAAATCTTTTCAAATTGAAAATTTGAATTATTATATAATACATTCAAAATAAAATTTTCTAAATTATTACAGAAACTTTCTAAAATTAGAATTTTCTAATAAATTAGGAAATTTTTCAAAAATAAAAAATCTTAATAAAATAAAAAAATGTAGATAATAATTTATGACCAACTACGACTCATAAAATAATTTTTATGATTATGTTAAAGTATGGTCAGACTCTGATATCATTGTTGGGAGCCCGACGCGGACGCGTGCTTTAGACGTTTCACAAAACATGCGTAGCGGAAATAAAAACATAATAATTTCTAATTATTACAACACACACATCCACGCATGCAAGATACAACACGTGCGGACATAACCGCGCAATTAAAATTTTATTAAAAACTAAATTAACCATTAATCTAGTTATATCTACAAGTTCGTATTAAAGCTTTATAGAGAACGTTTGTTAGTTTCACAAGACAAGCCTCTTCCGAAATCAACCGAACGATGTTATCCAATCTCGCCTCTATTCGTATCCACGCCAAGTATCTTCAAGATGACTTCTCTAAGTCCGAGTTGTGTCTCCACTTTGGTACTAGCCAAAGTGGGGAGACAAAACGATT
>JBBUKS010493584.1:0-15058 GCA_038050645.1 Hedychium gardnerianum
GGGTTGTCTATGTGCTCAATAAGACATTCAGAAGCTAAAAATTTAACCTTATATCCTGCATCACATAGTTGACTAATGCTAAGTAAATTAAATTTAAAATTTTCAACAAATAAAACTTTTTGAATAGTGAAATCAGATTCAAGTTCAATATCACTTATACCAATTACCATAAGTTTATCGTTATTTTCAAATGCAACAGTTCCTAATTTCTTGAGTTTTAGAGTACTGAATTTTGTATGATCCTCAGTCATGTGTCTAGAGCATCCACTATCCAGTATCCACTTAGAATCCTAAAAAAAGTAGAAGTTGTTATTAGATATAAAATTTTAATTTTAATAGTTTTGAAGTTAAGTTTTAAAATAATTTTGAATTTAAGTTTTTTAAAAAAAAAAAATTTTGAAGTTAAGTTTAAAAAGATTTTGAAATTAAAATAATTAAAAATAATTAAGTTTTTTTTTAAATAGTTAATTTTGAAAAGGTTAAAATTATTTTTTTAAAAGGATTTTTTTAAAAAAGATTTTTTTAAAAAGTAATTTAAAAAAAAGTCAAGATTATTTTTAAAAGGAATTTTTTAAAAAAATAATTTTTAAAGTAATTTTTAAAAAAGTTTTTTTAAAAAAAAAAGATTTTTAAAAGGAATTTTTAAAAGTATATATATATATATATTAACAAAGATTTTTTAAAAGAATTTTAATAAGTACATATTTTTTTAAAAAAAAAAGAATATTTTTAAAAGTATATTTAAAAGGTTTTTTTTTAAAGTAATTTTTAAAGGTATATATTTTTTAAAAATATATATATAAAAGGAATTTTTAAAAGAATTTTGAAAGGTATATATCTCTTTTTTTTAAAAAAAATATTTTTAAAAGGAATTTTTTTAAAAGAATTTTTAAAATAATTCTTTTTAAAAGAATTTTTAAAAGATAATTTTTTTAAAAAAATTAAAAGTATTTTTAAAAGGAATTTTTAAAAGATAATTTTTAAAGAATTTTTAAAAGTATTTTTAAAAGGAATGTCTTTTTAAAAGAATTTTTAAAAGTATATTTTTTTTAAAAGATAATTTTTTAAACAAATTTTTAAAATATTTTTTTAAAATAATTTTTAAAAGATAATTTTTAAAGAATTTTTAAAAAGATTTTAAAAGTAATTTTTTAGAAAGAGTTCATTAATTAATTGAAATTACCTAAGATTAGAAAATTAATTAGGATTTGAATTTAATATTTGAAAGTAATTAAGGTCCTTAATCATCTCACCTCGTCTAATTTTTCAACCAAGGTAATCCTATAATTTTGTGAGATGAGTTGAGTTACTTATGTGGGGTTATTTTAACTTGTATTAGATTCAAGTTTAGCTTTGGGTCCACCAAGCATACATTTTTTGAATAAGCTTCCAGGCTGTGGTGAGTTACTTATACATCATTAAAGTAACCACGTGCCTAAGACAAAGATTTTCAAATAGTCCTGCCCAAGAAACTTATATCAAACCTTGATCTAAATAGTTTAGATTGGACTGGGGTAGCTTCAGTTAGTTCCGCTAAGTCAATTGCACCAGGTTGAACACATATGATTCTTCCTAGGCATGCATTGATAGAGTTTCCCTAACCTACTGTCATCTCAATCTTCTCTAATACTATTTTACAAGTTAAAACTATCCAAGTTCAACTAGTCCTAGTTACCCAACTGGGTAGGTTATGTTTTGAGGTGTCAACTAATTTGGAGTCTCCCTCTAAATCATATAACTTTGGTTTTGATTTTAAATAATGTATTTCAATTTTAGGTACATAGTATTGATTAGGTCCTATTTGCTTAGTTAGGTAAGTTTTCGGAACCCAAGCTTTAGATTATTTTTTAATTTGAGTTAGTGATAAAAATGATTTATAGGTATAGTTTGATTTGTATCCGAGTCTGGATTTGTTGTACACAGCTCTTTGGGATCCAAGTATCATGTTTAGGTACTTGATTCCTGAGGTAAGCTTTTCCAACTGTCCTTGAAGTTCTTTCACTTGACCATTCAAGATAGAATTTTCTTCCTCAGGTTTTGCAACTTGAGTTGAATTTCTATCTATAATTTGGTTAGTTAAAGAGCTCGAGGCTAGTTGTTCCTTAAGGATGTTATTTTCCTTAAGGAGAAGTTTAGCTTGTTCCTCAGTTTTAATCAATCTTTTGTTTAAACAAGCAATTATTCTAAAGAAACTTGCAGTATTAAATTTTACCTCGCTAGTTCCTTCTGAACCAAACATGAATCTGAGACTCGATGTCATGCCCCGGGAGTATACTTATCCATTGAAAACGAGCAGCACCTCCCCTGTAACAATCACATATTTTGGCTACACAACCACATAATAGATAATACTATCCACACACCACGCAATTATATTCACAACTAACCTATAGAGCAACATCAATAGGTAAAATCACTCAAAAAGGAAAGAGATATACGATACGAGCCATGATGGCTTAAAACCATCCATAACAGTGTAAGCCTACTCGACTTACACACAAAATAAAAAATATCCCAAAGTGACAAATCTAAACCAAGACAGATATCCAACGATCAAAAATAATTTTATTATAATGCATGGACGGAAAACTCAACTGATAAATCCAAATAAAAGAAGTAAAGAGAAAATACGAAGCGGAAGAAGATAACACCCTCTAGGTGTTGTGGGACAGGCGGACGGGATCTCCAGCGACTCATGTAGTATCTAACTACTACCTGAAGAAAATAAAACATATAGGTGGTGAGTTCAAAATAACTCAGTGGTAAAGGAGATTAGTGCATGACTAATATAGATAAGGAATCAAAGATATACATTTTCAAATAGGAAAGTAACAACCTAAACAAAGGTACAGTCATAACAAAAATTACTTAAAACAAGTCTGATCCACTAAGTGTGAAGTAGTGATCGGAAAATAATACAGAATCTGAAAATAGTACTACTCAATACTCAATAGCATCATAAAATAACATAAAACCTCTATCAGCAAGACAAACACAATCAAGTGTATCAAGTCACCATATAAGGTCAACATACGTCCAAGCGTGCACAAATCCACAATAATAATGCATATGCAAGTGCAAATATATATGTAATGCAAAGTCACTCCTACTCACCACTCCAACCATCACTCATCAATGTGATCGAATGGGTATCATCGTGACAATTGTCCGCACTCCATACAACCACTACTCTCAAGTGGAACGAGTGAACAGGATGTAAAGTAGCTATCTAGCTACATCATAAAAAATTCATGTCGACATACACTCCATACGACCACTACCCATGAGTGGTTGAGTTAGCCAGACCCAAGATACTACACACACTCCAACCATCACTTCCCTGCGTAATGAAGCGGGCAGGAAATATAACTGATGATCCTCTCACCGACAAGAGATACATAGTCATCAGCATGCAATAAAATGAAATGCTACTATGAGTATGATGCAAATAAAATATATCACAGATCTAGTCAACTCCAAATGATAATATCACAAGCATATCCGAAAATATATAACCGTAAAAGTGAATGTACATAAAATCTAACAGATGACTACTGATCCACATGAGTAGAAAATCAAGAGATTGTATCGACATCAAAAAGATTTATCTTTAAGGTCAAGCATCAAGTATCAAATTCGAGTTAAACAAGATTAGAGTCAAGATCCCTAATTATTTAACAAAACATAAGTCATCCACTAAAGGTCAATTAACTGAGGAAACAAAGTAAGAAGTACCCGACTCAAAGTAGTAGGACGCCCTAGCTGTCCTCAGATCCAATGCCCTGTCTCAAATTCGGATCCTATAAGTAGCAAAACGAAAACTACTCAAGTGCTAGGCTAATACTAGTAATAAAACTCATTAGCTAAATTATATGGATTTATCATCCTAATTAATGGATCGCATAAAACCAATTAAACATAAAGGTTAGTTACCCTATACCAATTTAACGAATCCTCTAAAACCACATATCATATCCTCACTTGCTAATTTAATATTCAACTCATACATGAGGATATCATTTAGCCTAATTGGAACTAAACTCTAGTTCAAGGAAACCAAATCCACAATTAACCCTAAAGAAATTAGGCATAATCATCCTAGATTATTCAGGTAACTTAAACCCTAGTATGAACTCAACTAATCAAATTCGTCAATTAATTCATACAAAAGTCTCATATTCCCACATCCCTTTAACCAGATTTTAATTTAAGCACCAAGAACTTCTACATTTGGAGTTAGAATCCAATTTTAGACCATCCAAAATGGAGATTGATTTCTGAATTTTGTAGCTTTAGTCTTTAGTTTCAAAATTAGGATTTCAAGGTAAATTCAATTTAAATCATTAAGAATTCAGATTATCAAAGGATAGCATTTGATACTAGGCTATCACGAGCTTAACTTGAAGTTATTGCTAGAGACCTAACAATAGCAACAACTTAACATCATTATAGTTAAGAAATTAGAACTTTCTATCTCAGATTGAGGGTCAGGTAGCTCAAATTAAAGGCAGGAACATAAAGCTTTGGGTCCTCTATTTCATACTCATGTTTTTCTTTATATAAGTGGTTGATATACCAAACTATGAAACCCTAACTACAATCTGTCCAAACTGATCAGTAAAGATCCTTAACAAAATGATAAAGGTGTGAAAGATTGATTGCCAAAACGAAAACATATCACCAACTTGAGTGACCCGAAATGATCTGATCTAGTAGCTTTGGCTGGGGATTGATTCTGCTCCCAACTCCTTTGCTGCCTGGAGAAGATTAGAAGAACACAAATCACACCCAACCACTATAACCAATAAAGAACCAACTACGAACATTAGATCTAAATCTTACCTCTTCTGTTGGTGTTTATCGTTACTGTGGTAGGGAGAGTTTGGCCAGAATCACAGTGATGATCAACTTCAATTGGAACTGTGGCTGGCCGGCAACCGGATCTGACTCAAACTTAGCCAAGAAAATAGTATCCTGATGATGCATTTGAGCTAACCGAAGGTTCCTCCAAAGAGGAGAAAAGGAAGAGAAGGTAGATTAGTTTCAATACCCCAGTGCTCTCCTTGATTTCCGGCGACTACTCCACCCTAGGCATCGGCGGTGGCTAGGGTAGAGGCGGCGGCGGCTTGGCCGGGGAGCAAGAGCTACTGTTGGCCCAACCTAGTGACCACGGTCGGCGTTCGTCAAGGAGGGGAGGGGAGGCCTAAATGTTGAATGTTGGTGTCGGCAAGAGAGAGGTCGGTGATCTGACGATGGTGGTGTCGAGCAGGATCGGGAGGAGGAAGACTCTACGATAGTGGCTCGAGGAAATGTTGAGTGAAATGAATGAACAACAATATTAGGTATTTATAAAACTCGACTTAGGTTTTAATTAACTAACTTAGATTTTGAATTAATACCTTAGGTTTAATTAATTTTATCAACTCCCAGATTAAATAGAAATAACCCTAGTTAATTCGTATGAATTCAAATTACTCCCCGAAAGAATTTCTAGAAATTTCTAAAATTTTCATTAGGTTATTTCTTATTTTTAAGGCCTAAGTTTTTAATTTGTCATATCTTACACTCGACTCATATTCAGACTCGTCTTCTTGGTCTGGTTCGCTCTTCGACTCAGGTCTGGTTGCCATCAGCGCGAGATAGCTTGCCTACTTTGATTTTTTAGTATCTAACTCTTCCGAGGAAGACTCATCCCATGTGTCATGAAGAGCCTTCTTCCTCCTCAGCTTCTTGGACTTGTCTTCTTTCTGGTTTGGACACTCATGCTTGAAGTGCCCCCTTCTTGTTGCATCCGTAGCAAGTGATGTTTGCCTTTGGGTTGTTGGATGTCATTTTCTGTAGGTTCTTCTTAGAGAAGTCTTTCTTCCGTCTGGTGAACATCTTCCTTACCATGTTCACCAGTTGTTCTTCTTCGTCAGATTTTGTGTTGGATTCTTCCTCGTCGGGTTTGGATTAGGTTCTTATTTTTGCCTCCTTGGAAGAATCTGCAAGAAATACAATACCTTTCTCGACTTCTTTTGCGTTAGTCTGTTCATGTAGCTCTAATTCATAAAATAATTCATCTAATTTTAATTTTGAAAGATTCCTCAAAACTTTATAGGCATCTACAATAGATGCCCACAGTGCATTTTGAGGAAAAGAATTGAGAGCGTACCATATTACATCGCGGTTCTCAAGTTAGTGCCCAATTAGGTGAAGACCGTTGAGGATGTTCCTGATCCTCGCGTGGAGTTGACTTGCCAGCTCATCATCCTGCATTTTTATGCTAAATAAACTATTTAAAAGCAAGTCTCATTTTGTTACCTTAGAGTTGTTTGTGCCTTCATGTAGCTTAATCAACTTGTCCCATAACTCCTTGGCATTATCGAATGGCCCGACTTGGTTGAGTTCTTCTTTCGTCAGTCCGCATTGGAGTGTGTTGAGTGATTTCGAGTCTATCTGTGCCTTATTCTTTATTTATGGTGTCCACTCTTCTGGTTCAAGGATTTTTCTAGAGTTGTTCGTTGGAGTTGTGTACCCTCATCTTATCGTGAACCATTGCTAGATGTCAGTTTTTAGGTAGACCTCCATCCTCTTCTTCTAGTACGAAAAGTCATCTCTATTGAACAGCGGTGGACGGATAGTATTGTATCCCTCATTCTGTGCCATTGAGTTCTTGCAAGAACAAAAACTAAAAACAGAATTTCCAGGACTCATTCTTGGGATTGTAGTGCAGGAAGAATAAATAATAAAAAAAAAGGAAAGGAAAAGAAAAAAACTCTTAATTTAGTGGTTGCACTAAAATCAAGCTTTCCCGCTCCGATACCACTTGCAGGATCAAGTGCACATGAGTGTGGGGTGAATTACGTGTTTAAAATTTTCTTTTTAGTTTTTAAAACTTTTTCAAAAATTTGAGTCGCAGCCGAAATGATTAGAAAAATAAAAAAGCAAAACAAAATTGGTTTTACTTGGTTCGGAGCCTTCGCCGACTTTTACTCCAAGGCCCATGACCCTTCAGATCATATCGTTGGTAATCCACCAAAATCTTTTTCTAGGAAACCTTTAGAAAAGCAATTAATCACAATATAAGGGAAGTATAACAATCCTACACTTTACTGTGTAATTACAGAAATAAATTACTTTAACAAAGTCGTTACCAACACGAAAGATGAGATGTGAGTTCATGTGTTGGTGAAGATTCTAGTGTAGTAGGTGGTTATGGCGTTAATTTGATGCAGCAGAGTTGGAGCACGGCAGTTGGAGAGCTCGGTGTAGCAATATGAAGTAAAAACAACGTTCAGAAGTATTCTCTATGGCTGCTGGTCGAGATGCTCTAATATAGCCCATGGGGGCACACCTCCAACGCTCCGGGGCGCCTCCATTGAGGTCGATCGGATTTGAGAAAACCGCATCTTATCCTCTCCGACGCGCCTCCATGCAATCCAGGGCACCTCCATCAGCTCCACGCATCAATAGTGCTTATCTAGGCGCTGAGGTGCCTCCAACCATCCGAGGCACCTCTAGCGCTAAGGCTCCCCCAACCATCCGACGCGCCTCCAGTGCCTCCAGCGCTGAGGCACCCCGAGCATTCTGAGGTGCCTCTGTGCTGAAGCGCCTCCATCACACCGAGGTGCCTCTAGAGCTGGAGTACTGTTCATCTGAAGCTAATGTTTGTTTTAACTCTTGCAAAATATGTTAGTACAAAATATTTATTGTTCATCCGAAGCTAATGTTTGCTTTAACTCCTACAAAATATGTTAGTACAAAATACCTGCAACAAAGAAATTAGTATATATAATCAATGCATGATAAGTATGACTTAGACCTAGTCTAGGTCTAGTCTGATCTCAGCTTAGACTTCCAGGTTGGATCTAAGCTGGATCAACGCTTAAGTTTCAACTGGAACTCTTCCTCACTTGATCTCTCTCCTCCAATGCTTACCTTACTTATCATTTGTCGAGTAACCTCTTCGACGTCTGATCTTCGACCCACCAGGTCTTCCTGTCGGAATCCCACATCCGGACTTTAGCCAATCGTCTGGTATTCCCTGACTCGACTGGACTTTCTGTCAACTGTCTGGTCCTCTTTGACCCAACTGGACTTCCTGCCAGAATCGCACATCTGGACTTCAGCCTGGTGTCTGGTCCTCTATATTCGTCAAGTTAATTAATCATGCACACTTAGCTCAACTTGTTAAACAACAACAGTCTAACTTTAACCGGTTGTCATACATCAAAACCTAGGGTTAGACTATTAGTGCAAATTGCGCCAACACCAAATTCTATTATTCTCGCCAAAAGTGTATTACAAGAAATTTAGGATTCAATCACACCCAATAGACAACGATTTTTCAACCGTTGTCTTTTTCCATTTAACAACGATTTTATTAAAAATCATTATTGTTGGTCATTTTTTATTATAAAAAAAGACAACGATTTTTAAAAAACCATTGTCTTATGTATGTCAAAGATAACAATTTTTTAAAATCATTGTCTATGAGCTTATTTTTTGGGCCTACGATAATGATTTTAATCAACCATTGTCTATTAGCATTGATTATATGGTAATAGACGATTTTATTAAACTGTTGTCTATGTGCATGTTTTGGAGTCTAAGACAAACACATTATCTTTAAAAGTTGTTTTTTTTATACATGCATATACTTGTTGGGGTTGCAAGGTTGCAAACAAAGTCTCACATTGAAAATACATAAGAAAGATCATGGGCTTATAAGGAAAAAATATCTTCATTGGTATGAGACATTTTTGGTAGAGCCCAAAATCAAAATCATGAGGGCCTAGGCCCAAAGTGGACAATATCATACAATTATGGAGATATATAAATTTCTTTGGTCCTAACCATTAGTATCAGAGCCCGAACTGCCAAAAGGTCTAACCGCCGACTTTGAACAAGATCTATGGTCTAATCGAGCCATGTGAGTAGAATATTGACGTCGAACAAAGAAGTGAGGCTCTCGTGTCTGGATCAAGATGACCAGACACTAGACAGAAAGTCCTAGTTTCGGCTAGGCAAAAAAGTCCTAATAGGCCGGGTGGACCGAGGGACAGAAAGAGCCGGTTGGTCGAGGATCGGATGAGAGTCCTGTGGTTCTTCGTTTGAGGAGGGATTGTTGGGGTTGTATGGTTACAAACAAAGTCCCACATTAAAAACACATAGGAAAGATCATGAGCTTATAAGAAAAAAATATCTCCATTGGTATGAGACTATTTGGGTAGAGCCCACGAGTAAAATCATAAAGATCTAAACTCAAAGTAGACAATAACATACTATTATAGAGATATTTAAATTCCTTCGGTCTTAATATATGATTCTTCCCCACCCACCTCTGATGATTTTAAAAATTTAGCATTTGAATGCCACTGAAATATAATTAGTCGCAAATATTTATATTTCACAATTAGGGTCACAAGTCCAATGAGAAATCAAGATGCGAGAATATTGTTATAACTTCTTATGCGACACCAACCTAATAAATCACTTCAATAATCTGAGCTGACTCCCGCCCATGATAGAGAAGATGGTTAAATATTTTTCAATACTATGCTTAGATCTTTCATTGTAGCACTCTTAATTTATTACTATTTAATTTTTTTTATCAATTATATAAATAGTTTTTTTAAAATTTATAAACTAATATTTTATAGAAATAATTGATAAATTGTTAAAAAATTGGTTCGGTATTTTTGAAAAAATTAGCACCCAAATATATTTTGATCGGAAACTCAATTAAAAAATTATTCGATATTTTTTAAAAAACTTATCATGATTAATTTAGTTTTTATAATTAAATTAATTTTAATTTTATAAAAAATTTTATTAATCATCGGAGTAAATCGAAAAGTGCAAATATAAACGACTCAACGTCAAAAGTAATTCAAATTCCATGAATATAATATATTTATTTAAATTCCTCAAATATAATATCTCTGGAATGAGATTCAAACACTCGTGAGAGAGAGAGCGCGCGCGTACGATGGTCGTGTTGATCTTCTAGAGCAAATGCAGTACAGTAGGTGCGCATCTATAAAAGAAATCTAAGTTCGGTCCAACTAATCTAACAGGTGATCCTCTGTGTCTGTGATGAAAGTGGAGAGAGCTGTGCATCGACCAAATTGTGGTGCAACCTCGACACGAGAGGGAATCCATCAAGCGTGTAGAACACGAAGAACAGAACTTTTACCTGGGACATTCATTGATTGTTGGTTCCCCCCAGAATCCTTGTATTCCTCTTTGAGCTCGTGGGTTCCTTGGTTTGGTCCTCTCTTGTTGTACACACAAATCTCGTTCAATATCTCTTTCAAGAATTGCTGCTCAAAATTAAAAAAATAATAATAATTTAAACCTGAGAAAAACAAATAACTGAGAACAGCAAAATTCATGCTATCTATAGATCTTCATTAACATACTAAATAACTTTGAGCAAGGTATAAGGTAAACGATAGACGTTATCGATTGTTTTGTAGGTCTAGACATTGTGTGCGTGCAACATCAAATATTTGAAGTAGTAGTAATTAGTACCTCAGGTTGGTCAGTCTCTCGGACCAGTTGCTTCAGCCCCCAATTGGGTTGTCTTTCGAAGAGTCTAAAGAGAATGTTCGACATTTCTCCTTTGTCCTTTCGTATCCGTTTGGCATCCGGCCCCCTAGATGTGGTTAGTTTTCTCTTGTCCTGTCGAAACATCGAATGAAAAAGAATTGACAATGGTTAGCTCGATGGAGTAGTAATTTGGCGACGAATAAAAATTTGAACATAAAAATTAGAGGAAGTAGTGTAAATTTGTGACAATGCAATAAACCAATAACGATCGACATATTATACAAAAGAAAAGGCTACCTTCGAACTAGATAATGGAAGTAGACCAACCATGCCGGGCATTGGCCTCATGAACATGCCATGATCGTTCTCGAAAACCTAAAATTGTGGAAGGAAAAACAAACAAACAAGGGTTTAGCTTTTCAACATAAAACAAAGGAATAATAGAATGAGTCGACAAAGTAAAAGATAAAATGTATCGACCTGGCATTTTCTGGTTTTGACCATAGCCTTGTTCGTTCTTTCGCGACATAACTTACTATAATCCCTTCGATTTTGAGGTTCGATGTCAAATTTACACTCTACCTTCCCCTCCACTGAGAACTTTCCTACATTAGAAATTACTTTTGTGATCAAATTCCACCCAAAAAAAAAGAGAGCAAGCAATGCTTTTATATGGGAAAATAAATATTAAGGATTTAGGATTTAGGATTTGTTCGAAAAAAATGAAAAGTAAATGCTTACCTTGGTTAGATTTGGAAAAAACACACATTGGAACTAAATCTTTCGACATGTTCATTTTGTAACTCCTGGGTGTATTAGGATTGGTTTGAACCATTTCTAGGGTAAACTGCAAATCAAGAACATAATGTTATTGTACAACTTGACAATGTAATCAAATTGAAACATGTTAATTTCAAATTTCTTTGATAATTTCAAAAAAGATATACGACGAGAACCTAATTTTATGAACCCTAATCCTTAAACGGAAAAAAGTAATACATAAAGAGGAATGTGTTTATGTGTTTGGAGGAGGATCATCGTGATCGAGGAGATCGATGAGGTTGGGGGAGGTGGAGTCAAAAATGGCCAATTGAAACAATCTCGACATGAGACACTTCAATAGTCATACTAGTCGATCTACTCGTGTCATATTCAACATGATTTTATCATCATCCATCGATCTATCGACGCGAATGATAGAAATTCGAGAACATATTCAAATTGTATTACTCATGACAATGAACAAAGGCATGTGAATCACATGAAATCAGGGTTAAAATATTATCTCAACATATTAATTTATACTTTTATACCATAAAAATACTACCTTTGCTTAATTATAATTAAACCGGAAAAATATGAAGATCATATTAACCTGCAATTAATATCATCATAACATATTATAAATTTATGCTTTTATATAATAAAAAATGTTACATATATGTAAAAAATGTTAAAACTCATTTGAAAATTAATAATAAATTTAACAATATAGAATTAATTATTTGAATATGTCTGTTAAAAATTATATTAACATATTTTCGCTTTTTATAGCATAAATATTATATTTTATTAATTTTAATTTCTTTCAAAAAGATAAACTAAATCAGAATCTAAAAAAGAAAAGATACATAAAGAGATGTATTTACTTGTTCGGTGGAAGGATCGAGAAGATCAATAGTATGGACGATTTTGGCGATGGCCGGACTAGGGGAAGCGAAGGAGTTGGAGGCGACCGATTGAAACAACCTCGACATAGCCGGCGGGCACTTCAATAGCCATACTGGTAGTTCCGCTCTAGTCGTATCTAGAAAAATTCTATCTTGCTTCATTGATCTATCACCCCAATTGATACGAACTTGTGTCAATGAAAAAGATAACAAAGGATGTAATTGTATCTCAACATGTTAATTTATGCTTTTATAACATAAACTCCTAAACAGGAAAAAAAATATAAACAGATTAGTTAATTAGAAAAATCATAATAAATTTAGCAACAAATTCTAAAAAAAATATGAATGGGTCTGTCCGAAATTCATATCAACTGCAATTAATATTATCTCAACGTATTAAAATTTATGCTTTTAGAGAATAAAAAATATATCACATTTATATTAAAACTTATTGGAAAATTAATAATAAATTTAACAATATGGAATAAAAATATTATCTTAACATATTAATTTATGCTTTTATAGCATAAAAAAACAATATGATTTAAACCAACATAAAGATATTATTTGCCTTTTAAAACATTATCACCCCTTTTATTATGTTTTACGTGTTCCGTAGTTGAAAATTTCATTTTAAACATATAATTTATTTATTTTTTTAAAAAATGTCCTTCGTGGAATTCGGAATGATATATTTTTTCCTATGAATTTTATTTTACTTTTTGTTCGTTGCAAAAAATAATTCATTTTACTTTTACCTACTTTTATATGTTCCCACGGTGTTTTAATCGGGACCATTGATTGATTATCGAACTGCTCGACCAGATCATCGATCCAGATTTCATCGATGTTTTAATGGTAGCAGGTCCCCAGGATGTTTTTAAGAATGTGTCTGTGTGATGAACTCGGTGATCATTGAAGATGACATCTAAATCCTTGAAGGTCGCAAATTGGGAAGATAATAGGTTTGGTTTAGATTGGATTCTATATTTTTTGATTTTATATTCATCGGATATCGGGTATTAGATATTCATTTTTATATTTATATTCATATCCATTAGAGAATTAAAATCTTTTATATTAATATTTTTTTTTACATCTAATAAAACATATTAAAATTGACATATTACAAATATATATATATATATATATATATAATTAAAAAAAAAAATTAAGTCTACTCTTAATTTAATCATATTCAATAAAAATATATTAAATATCAATAAAAAAATAATTATTGGATTTTAGAAAAAAAAAATTCTTTAATATATATATACAGGTATTCGAATAATCGGGTATGAAGGTAGTCCCTCCATATCCTCCTCCATTCGGGTCATATATCGAAAGAAATTGTCATCCCTAATTGCAAATGATACTTGATTATTCTGCAAGGTCACATAAGATTGTTTTGAAGGTCCTAAGAATGATGAATAATGCATGGTGATGCACCTCGGGTGAACCTGGTTGGATCATCACCTTTTTCTTCGTCCTCGCGCAGTCTAACACTCTCTAAGGGTCCCACTAGGCCCAGGTGTTGAGAAACTACAATGTTCAGGAAGTTATAGTGCCCGACATGCTATAGTGCTTGAAATTCTACGGTGCTCGTGAAGCTATAGTGCTGACATGCTATAGTGATCGGCTTGCTACATTTCTCGAGGAACTACAATAGATGCTACAGTACCCGATATGTTATAGTGATCGGGAAGCTACAGTGCATGACAAGATATAATGCTTAAGGAGCTACAGTACACGAAATGTTATAGTGTTCGGGATGCTATAGACTTGGAAGCGCAATCCATTCAGGTTAAGGAGTAGAGAATGTAGATGCATCATGGTGGCATGCCCTCTTCTACGTTCCTATGCGGGCTAACGCCCCCTTTAAGTGTCTCGCTGGGCCTTTGGTCTCTCCATCCTGCTCGACTGCAACGACTTGGCCACTTAGCCATTCTGCGACTTCGAGTCACGTACTACATCCATGTTGAGCGAGTCTTCTTCGACTCAACCTCTGACATTTCCTGACATGTGCAGTACCGACCTGGCGAGCAATCTACTCCGAAGGCGACACTTGGCTAATAACCTGACTATACCAGAGGTACGACCCAACTGCTGTCACCCCTACACCCTACCTTCCTTCGTGCGGTCAGTTGGCAAGCAGCGGACGACGGGCAACCGTTCGCTCATGTGATCGTCCACATGGTTCGCCCAGGGTTCATGTGGTAGCTTAAATGGATCTTCCACTTTCGCAGCTATATAAAGTTTCACGAAGGTAAATGAAAGTATGATTTTTTTCCCTCTCATGCAAAGGATCGGTATTCTTACAATCTAACATTCTTATTATCCTCATGACCATGGGATCGACCTTCTCTCCCTAGTCGGAGTAGGATGGGTCTTCTTACGATCTGACATTCTTGTTATCCTCATGACCATAAGAATGAGCTTCTCTCCCTGGTCAGAGCAAGATAATCTTCTTACGATATGGTATTATTATTATCATCATGATCGCGAGATCGAACTTCTCTCCTCGATCGGAGCAAGATCAATCTTCTTATAATCTGACATTCTTATTATTATTTTCACGACCGTGGGATCGAGCTTCTCTCCCCTATCAAGGCGGGATTGGTTTTCTTATTATCTAACATTCTTATTATCTCCACGACCGCGAGAGCGAGCAACTCTCTTCAATTTGGGTGGGATTTGTTAGTAGAAGCCCTAGAGTAAATTATGTGATGATTGACTAAAGACTTTTTGTATCATATTCTAATTTTAATAAAAGCATGAGTTTTGGTTATTATACTTACTTTGTATTAGTGTCAAATAACTAAGTATAATAATGTCCTTGGGTAGCTAGT
>JBBUKS010493613.1:0-15056 GCA_038050645.1 Hedychium gardnerianum
AGGAAGATAAAAACTTAACTATTAACTAAAATCTTATATATATATTTTACTATTTAATTAAGAATCTCAACCTTTAATAACTAGTTCTCAATTAATTTGGTGAAGTCCAAAATCAAATTACGTTAATATCTTTTTTTCTTTTCTTTTCACACTGATTTTTTTTCTTCAAAATTTATTAGTAATTTCGACTTCTTATCTTTCTTAAATCAACGCATCAATTCATCCCTAACGATTATTCTAGCATAATAGATATGATTTTGTTTGAAAATCTAATTTATGAGGAAATTATGTCATAATAGTTAATACAATGAATCATACTCTCATTGAATATTGTTATGTAATTATTTGACACTAAATATTCATTTTATAAAATTTATGTGTATTCATGTAGTATATTACACACGCAATGAGTGTGTGTGATCACTAGTATATATATATATATTGTTGTTATCCTATGCACCTTAGGGTGCGTAGGTTTTTTATTTTTATTTTATTTTTTTATTTTTTTATTTTGAGATTAAGCTAATTAAATTTTATCTTTAGGATTTAAGATTTAGAGATTGAGTTATAGTGTTAAGTTAAACAAATTAAAATTAAAATTATTTTTTTTTCCACACGAAAGGTGAACTATATATATAATTTTTTTTTATGATTTAAGATTTAAAATTTAAGATATAATATTTAGACTAATTAATACTAAATGTTTAAATGTTTAATATATCATCCATATATATATATATATATTTATAATTCAGATATTTAAATTCCGATAACCTCGAAAGTGACTAATTTGATCTTATAAATTTTTTTTATTGATCATCAAAATAAATTCAAGAAATATATATGAATCTTAACAGACAATCTAATATCACGAAGGTTCAAATAGCACAAGTATATGATATATTTTGCGAAAGATTAAAATCTTCATTGTAGGAGAGTTTATCGTATTTGTTACCATCACATTCGTTTGTATATATATATATATATATTTAAAATATAATTTATATATCAGAAGTGGATATTTAGAATATTGATCTCATTTAAAATTTTAATTTTTGATTATTCCTTTAAATATTATACCTAATGTGATGTCCTTTTGCGTCTCTATGAACCAAAAGGAAACGGGAAGTTGTGACTTGTGAAAAAATGGAAGTAGGGGCAAAACGGAACAAAAAAAGAAGAAGAAGAAGATTTTGGGGGCAAACATTAAAAAGGGTGTTTTTGTGTTCCATAGGATTATTAATGGAGTATTTATTATTATTATTATTATTATTTAAGATTAAAAGAACGATCCCATTTTGCTAAATTAATCAATTTAACACGTGTTGGAGTTTTCATTGAAAATTTGCTAAAATAATCAATTGATTACCATTTTGCTAAATTGACCAAATTGCTATATATAATTTAAAAATATTTACTGTAAAACACCACATCCTTTTAATATTTATTTAAAAAAAAATCCTTTTTGACATTTAAGAAAAAGTAATCAATCTACTTTAATACTCTGCTATATATATATATATATATATATTTAACACTACCAATTATTAATATTTTAACAACTGCCAGCAATGACATGGATCATCGGCTTTCTGGGATTCCTTTTTTCTTTTTGAATTAAAATTATTAGAATTTCAAGGACGTGGTGGCATTTTTTCTTTTTTCTTTGTTTTAATTTTATTTATTTATAGTTGCATTAATAGCGCCCACTTCTTAGCGCCCACCGGATGATGAGATAATGATGCAGTCCACAGCCATTAACCAAGGCTTCGTAGTTCATACCAACCTATATGTAGAGGCAGAGGAGCGAGCAGAAGAAAACAACAAAAGCTGGGGCAAAGAGAGAGAGGGAGAGTAGTGGAGTGAAAGAAAGCCCTCTCTTTTCTTTGCTTTATCTGATTTTTCTTTCATCGTTGAAGATATATTTTGTTTCTTTTGCCTTTTTCTTTTGGGATTTTACCTTTTACATCACCGGATGGGGAGGCTGGATCAATGATTTCCGGCCAGATTGAGGAAGAAAGACAGTTGGTTTCTCCAGGATTTTTCCTATTAATGGCCTTTTTTTCTGTAGTGGGGGGATCAAAAAGGTGCGATCTTGATGGGGTATAGGGACTATGCAGGGATTGGGGGTGGAAAGAAGCAAAGAAGAAGAAATCATGGCTGCTGTGAAATAAGGGAGGCAGGGGAACCATCCTTTTCCTGTCCCCTCCGCTGGTGAAATCCCTGTGCCTCTGGGCCTCTCCTCGAGTGACTTCTTCTAAAGGTGCGGTTTTGATGGATCCCCAGGCGGGGCGGGTGCAGGGAAGGCAAAGAGAGTTGAAAATAGTGAGTAGCTGAGGATTGAAGGAGAGTCAGATCACATCTTCCAGCATCCTCTGGCGTTTCTGAAGCTTGGAAGGCGAGTTCGGGGAAGGATGGCCAAGCGAAGGGTCTCCTTTGCTGATGATAAGCAATGCACGGGTCGCCGAAGGTCGAGAAACGTTTTGCTGGTTCTGACTCTTCTCTGTTGCGTCAGTTGCTCGATGTGGTTATTATGGGGATCTGGGAGCTGCGAGATTTTGGAGAAGTTGGGAGTTAGAGATTTGCAGTATCCGAGAAAGCAGATCCTGTTTGATCGATTCAATATCAGCAAATATCATCTGCGTTCCTTGGCTTTGCTAATATCATCACTGGAGCAGGTAAACCCCACCTTACTATTGCAACTCTGCTAACTGGGTAGCCGTTAAGCGAGATTTCTGGATTTGAGAAACTCTATGTTGCTTGGAGTAGCTAAGATTTTACAATCTGTATATTGATGTGTATATGCACATTTTTTTATAGTTACAACCTGTTGTTGTATTTGAATACCAGAATATTAGAAATGGAACCTTGATTTGGGTTTCCTGTTTGACCAAACTTCTTAAACTTACTTTTTGTTGTTTTCTTTTCCTAACTTAGACTAATTAGATGAATCTGTTTCTTAGAAAACTAGGTGAATTTTAGTATTGTGAATGCCTAAAAAGTCATACTGGATGCAAACCAGTTGTTAGATGAATCATAGATACATTTGAGGCATGACCCCATTATCTTGGTAGCCTCTTTGCATTAAAATGCTCCTTTTATATGCAAAAGGCCAGAAGCATCATAACGTTATCAAAAAACTACGCTTGAGAGTATAATATGCTGTTGTGTTCCAATTCTCCATTTTGAAATGTCCATAAAAGGTCCCAAAGAGTTTCTTGAATACAATTAAACAAAAGTATGGACAAATTTTGTTTGGTTACAAATCAAGTACTCTACATAATAAGTTAATTAATCCTACATCACTAAGAATTCCGTTTCATTGAATCTGATCGCCTTTATGTAAGTGGATTTATTTTTCTGAAAGGGTTCTTCAAGCATTCATACAAATATTTTCTGACCATAAATTATGCATCAACTTAATCTAATGAATACATTGTTGATTGTCCAACATTTGCTAAATATGAAAATTCCGCCGATGTTGTACACAAAAATTGATGGCAATGCTATTTGAGTTGGACCTGATTTCAGATGTTAAAGGACTAAGTCAGATGAGGTTCAATGAGTCCGGAGGAAGTTAAAATGCACAAATGTCTCGTCACAACAAAGAGGCTACTTTCAAGCCATGACTGTAACTTTGGCAGAGTGCATTCCTTTCCTTTTTATTATGTCATGAGAAAATACAATAGAGAAGTTGACTGCTGTCTAACATGTTCAAATTATAGAATGTATATATAATTGCTAATCGGATAGAACTGATTTTGGTTGATTCATAAGAAGGCTGAATGGCATATGCCACACCCTTCAAACTTTTATTGCTGCAGAAAGTTTTATCTGTATTTAACAGATTATTTAAATCCTAGGAACTACTTTGATGGACTTTGATGTTGACAGAAAGATTAGTTCAGAGTCAAGTATCTTATGCGTTGTTATCAGATTTGGATTGAACATCAACCTGGAGAAGACTCTGGGTCACTGTTTACAGGTTGAACCTGTGAGTCAACAATCAAACAACATGTTGACACAGACATCAACCTTGAGTTCACCAGTCTGATTGGCCTAGGTCAGCAGAGTTGACTGCATATTTACTCAAGTATATGTTTTAGATTATTTCTTATCATACCTAATACATTATAAAATAACATTTATACATCAGATTCTAATTAGCTATCAATTTGATAATTGAAAACTAAAATGTTAGTGTTGGAATAGAAGGATGGCAATTGTGGGGAATTGAGAGTGAAAGTCCAAAAGAGGATGGTTGGTTGCATGTAGTGATGAGAAAGGGATGAAATGTAAACAGATTGTCTTAGATCGTGTTCAATTTGAAAGAACAATATATTTTTTCATTTGATTACTAATTTTGATAGATGATAAGGATTTTTTTGACTTTTGAACCCATTCAGTCAAGCCTGGCCATGTTAATTGGTTCAATCAAGGTCAATTGTTTTTTCTGCTTTTTTTTTTTATCATGAACGGACTAGAAGTGTTGCCGATTCCTGGTTTCCCAGTTGGACCAACTGGTCAAGTACGGGTTTCATTATGATCTCACGTATGATCCTGGATTGGACGAAATCTTTCAATTGCTTGATTTTGTGGGATACATACACTTCCATCCTTTATATTAAGTACCACCCCTATGCTAAAGTTTAATGGTTGAGGTAACCTTCTAAAGCTTAAAACTAAATTTACACTCCTGCGATTTTCAGTCAGTAATATATCCAAAGCTGGCATTCTCTTGATAAATTCAATAGTTTTTTTGTTCAACTTGAAACTGAAGATTTGGTTTTAGTTCTCTTTTATTATAGGTTATGATCGTGTTTGGAGAATTGTGATTTGGGAATACATTAAGGTTACGAGTCACAAAAATGATTTTTCATTGACTAGAGTGAACTAGAGCCATGTCATGAACCTTATTCTGACTTGCCTTTAGAAGGGTCCTGAGATACTTCATCAGGAAATACAACAAATTTATGCTTTTACTTCTGATATCTCCAGTTGCCACTCTTAGTTAGCTCCAGAATTTTCATGGCAATCTACATGATAATTAGATATGTTCTTAGACATATAAGAATATGCTTGATGGCACTGTGTAACCCAGCGAGCTGCATGAATACCTATTTTAATATTTAGCTATTGGTGTTATGGGCATAGAAATGGTTAATTTACTATTCTGGCATTTCTTTTCTCCATTTGTTGCTATCAAAAGGAGCATGCCTTCAAGAAAACTGATCATTTGGCAATTTCCTAACACAATTTTATACTGATCGGTCTTTCAAATTTGGTGTGATATTCCACAATCTACTCATTATTAACATTGTTTAAAGTTTGTGTCCTATTAGATTGCATAGTTTTTTTTTTTTTTTTATAATCCAGGTATCCAACTCTTCGAACCGACTAATCCTGGAGGTGATCGGCCCGGCCCCACGGAATTTTCCCACCGGCCACCATGGTAAATCGGGAAGCGCTAATAGAGGCTCATCTAGATGGTCAACATTCTTAGTCCCGCTTCTCACTGGAGAGAAAATTCCTTGCAGTGCGCCGCAGCTGAGATTCGAATCTTAGATCCTTGGTTCTCCATTGGAGGGTCTAACCATTGCACCATTGCCCCAGGAGCAATTGGATTGCATAGTTGTTAGGATGATAAGTGGATCCAAGTATAGCCTACATTCCATGGGCGCATGTTTCTCTAATACCATATTTATCAGTTTCTACATGGTGCACAGAACCTGCTCTTTGGTTGTGCATAGTGTGAGTTATAATCCACATGAGATGCAAAATCTGCAAACAAATTACATATTTTTCTACTCTTAATCAAACACAGATTTGGTACTTCTTGGAGCTTATGGTTGTATCCTTAGTTCTTTCAATCTAATAAAAATGTGTAAAGATGTATGCTTACGAGAACTTATAACAATAATAATTTAGCATATAGCTTCTTAAAGCATGAGAATTTTTTTAATAAATTGATTCATTATGCATTCATAAATTAGGTTTTCCCTGGTTAGAAATAAAAAAAAAACATTGTTCTTGAGAATGTTACAAAGGTTGTTTGATAAGTCATATTTAAGTAGTTAAGAGGAAGGTTTCTGAAAGAAATGAAACAATTTAATTTGTGGCTCAACCATATCTCAGATCATTGTTATTCATCCAGCTTACTTGTTTAAGAAAAATATAGTATGCTCTCAGGTTTAATTTTGTAGTTGTCCTGCTAAGGAAGGCATTTCCTTGTCAGCTGCAGTGACATCTTATCTTAGTCTATTCTTTCGTTTTATAGGAAAGATTCTTCAAGTGCATGAACAAATCTATAGATGATGTGAAGCTTAGCAGTAGCCTCCTACATACTTTAGCAGCAATAAATGCAGAGGTGGACCATAACCAAGGTCAGGAAAACCTTTTAGGGAGTAACATATTCTTTGAAGGGAGGTGTTTGATGCAAATTGGCTGTGATGGTGCTGCAAAATCATCCCTTCCGGATAATATACCTGAAAAAATAATGCCTTCTTCAGCAAACATGGATGCAATATTTGTAGAGGTTTGCAAAATTTGTGCATTATTTCACTTGAAGGAATATTGAGTTTTACATGCTTGCTTTTTGGTTATTGTTATAAGATTTTTTAGGAAATTTGTAAAATGAGGAAGGTATTTCTCGTTTCTATACTCTTACATTTAAGTAGTGGAAGTATCTACATTATGCTTGGTGTGGCCAATTACTACCACTAGGTCCATAATTTTGAAGGATGACAATATATCTTTTGGTGCAATAATACTTATAAGTGGTTTGGACATATTGTTGGTGCGACAATTTTCATAAGTGGTTGATCGACCACATTGCCTTGAGGATGCTTTGATGCGCTCTGTAAATGGTTTTAGTTAGAGTTGCCTGAAATACTAATATATGTGCATCAAGTTCGTAGGGACTTGGTAGGGTGCGCTTGGAGTTAACAGAGCTCGTGACTTGAAAGAGTTGAGTCGTGTCGGTTGAAGACCTAGAGGATGGGGGTTTTGGCATGTGAAGACTTAAAATTTGGAGCTTTGGGCAACATTGTCATGGATGATGTGCCAGATGTAGACTTGAAGTATGGAGGCTTTGGGAATGTAAAGACTTGGAGCATGGAGTTTTGTTGCAAATGATGTGGAGGTTGAAGACCTGGAGCATGGAGGCTTTGGGCATGCAAAGACTTGAAGCATAGATCTTTGGACAACATCATCGTGGATCCTAGATGATGTGTAAATTGGAGACCTAGAAGATAATGAGCTGTGAGTGTAAAAATGTAGTATGAGATTCACGCTTTTGGGTAACATCATTAGGACATGATCTGGTAAACTAGGTAGGAGCTACCCAATTGGCTTGTAAAGAGTCCTCGGTAGGTTTTTGGTTGTAGTTCTGTCAAACTTGATCCTAGAGCTTTATATAAACTTATGAAGGTGTAAAGGAGTGAAGTCGGGATCTCTGAACAGATTGAGTCAACTAAAGGCTAGCTTAGTTGATTGGAGTGTTGAGTTGATCGCTCAATCTTGTAAATCTTTGTTTGGAAATAAAATTCTCTTTGTTTGCTTGAGTCAACTGAACTTGGGCTACAGTCGAGTGAATAGGGTTTGAGTCAATTGAAGATTTGGTTAAATTGACTGAACTATTGATTGTTGGCTTGCAACAACTAGCTTCATGATTTCAGTCAGGATTTATACTATTTGAAAACTAGTCGTTGGCTATCCATTGGAGTCCATTTTATACAAGCATCTAGGATGTTTTCTTTTAGCCATTGTGCATGAATCTGATATTTATATTCCAACATATAAGCGACTAAGAAAAACATTGTTTAAGGGCTTTTAGAGGCTTGTACGAGCTTTCAGTAATCTTCTTTGCTTTATTTTTATATCATTGTTAAAGAAGATATTTTAATTTGCAACTTATATGGTATTCACTCCCCTCCCCCTCTTCTAGTCACCGGCCATCCACACATTGATCCTAACAATATCTACTTTGTCTTAGTATCAAAATTTCCCCCTACTAGGCCATTAAAGGGTATTGACTAATCATAAATGTTCTATTTGTTTTTTTTTTTGGGGTCCTACCATTACAAATACTCTCCCTTTGGCATTCTGCACTGCCTTTTTCCTTCTAGAAATCATAATTATATTAGTGCAAAAAACCAAGTTGACCTTAAATATATGGGACTAACACCATAACATGATTTGATGAAGATGAGTAGAGAAAGTCAACCCACTCCTTTCCAAACAAAGTTGACCCTGAATATATGGGACTAACACCATAACATGATTTGATGAAGATGAGTAGAGAAAATCATGCCACTCCTTTCCTTCCCTGCACATCCATGGCATCTAGGAATTATCTTCCCCTGCCCTTGCACATGTTGTTTGTGTTAATTTTCCATCATGGCAAGGGCCTACACTCTTTTTGTTCACTACTAAAGAGGGACGGTATGGAAGGAAAAAGTTGAGAAAACAAGAAGAACCTGGCTTGACCAGCTGTGGTCCCTTTGAAAGAGAGGAGTGTATCAAGAAGGTGGATACAGCTCTTGTTGTAATTTTTTAGGTTTCGTCCTGCAACAAGTGCAACCCTCATGTTGAGTTGCAATCATTGAATTTGGAACCTGAATAGATTGTCAATGATAAGCTAATGGAAGGCGAAGTTGATGTGAAGTCATCATGTGCCTTATGATCTGTGAGGCACACATAATGCTATTTCTGGGACAAAGGGCCATGATCCCAGTGAGCCAACCTAAAAACCCATTATCAGTTTGGATTACTGGTTGCAAGTCATCTGCTTGAAACTGCAATCGTCACAATCAGTGATCAGCTGTATGTGAATTGTTCCAGGCAATAAAAAAAAGATGCTTGAGAAGGGGAAGTATTTACATACTATCTGTCAAAGAATAGACTTTGCGGATTTTGCCTAGATGCCTTACTTTCTTGACATGATAAAAAATTTCTTTAAACGTGAAAGAGTAATATATGTATGCTGAAGTTGAATTCGATTTTTTCTTTTGCATCAAAGATACAAAAATATGAAACAAGTTGTTATCTACCTACTATTTGATGTTGGTTAAATGAATGTTTTCCTACCATTAGTCTATGTATAGAGGAACGTCAGATGTGTTAGTTAAATGCGCGGAAAAAAAAATTTACTAACCAATATCTGTATGCCATTTGTATAGGACTCAGAAACTCTGTCATATGAAAGGGAATTGGTAAATTCTTCGCAGGACCATCATAGAGTATTTTCAGCAACGTTGTTTGGCATGCTTCCTATGCTCATAGTAGCCATAGGTTTCTTTTCTATTGGATTTGCTTTTGGCAGATTCACAAAGTCTTCACATAAACAGTTTCAGCAGCAACAACATTACAGACAACATTCTAAGGGCAGTGGCAAATGGAGTAAAAAGTTTTTGTTTCTAGGCATCATACTTGGGCTGTCAGTCGCCTTGTGGATATTTGTGAGCATGAATGCAACAATTACTGAGAGGAGGAAAGAGACTCTTGTTAACATGTGTGATGAAAGAGCAAGGATGCTGCAGGATCAGTTTAATGTGAGCATGAATCATGTGCATGCTTTAGCCATTCTAGTCTCAACTTTCCACCATGGAAAGCAACCTTCTACAATTGATCAGGTACTTCAACGTGTTGCATATTCCATCTTTATGATTTTGGTTGCTGTCATAAGATGAAGCAAACAAGTGAGTTTATATGTTGCATTCCGTTGTGCGATTATTTTGTCTCTTTTTGTTTTGGAGTCAACTGACCTAGCTTCTCAGAAAAATAGAAGATTTGTCGATTATTGTTTCTCTAGATATCTTCTATGAATTTGGAACCATAATTAGCTTTTATGAATATTATTCTCTTGAGCCTTTTCTTAAGATGCATGATGTAGCGAATATATGATGTGAAGATACACATCCTCTTACATAGTTCCAGTAAAGAGTCGTGTAATGTTTTGTGAATCTTATAGCAAATTAAACATCCAAGTCATAACACAGTTAATATCTTTGTTGCAGCAAATATTTGCTGAGTACACAGCAAGAACAGCATTTGAGAGGCCACTGATGAGTGGTGTTGCCTATGCTTTAAGAGTATTACATGAAGAGAGGGAGCAGTTTGAGAAGAAGTATGGATGGAAGATAAAAAAGATGGAGACAGAGGACCAGTCCCTGGTTAAAGATGACTTCAACCCTGAGAAGCTGGATCCCTCGCCTGTTCAAGATGAATATGCACCTGTTATTTTGTCACAAGAAACAGTATCTCACATTGTTTCAATTGATATGATGTCTGGCAAGGTGACTTCCTAAGAGCATGCATTTTTTTCATATATTAAATATTCTGTTTCATCTGACTTTAGATCCAAGACTTCATTTCCATTATGAGAATTTGTTTTTTGAACATATTCATAGACCAACTGTTCTATGTACATTTGCTTGGATCAGGTGAGTAGATCTAGGCTCTCCTTGAGCAATACACAACAATAGATCTGCATGTTTTCCATGGGAGTATTATGGTTTATTGATCTTCTCTCGGCCTTTGCTTGCTCAAATAAATCAATGTTGGATAGCTATAGCTAGCCATGCATGCATATAATTAGTATATAAAGTGTTTAACACTTGCAAAACGTGTATAAGTAGCTAAATGTGGATACTACCTTTATTGACTTGTGGATACAAGTACAATGTTGAATCTATCGACTAAGAGTCTAAAACCATCTATCAATATCTGGCATGGATGAGAACCTCAAACATTCTTTTGTGTTTGTGTGTTTCGATTCTATTAAACTAACTAAACTTGTGCTTTTGCATGTGTTAGGAGTAGAAGTGTCACAGAGGGGAAAATTCCATCTTTAGTCCCACATCCTAAAACGAGAATCCTTAAATATATTTAAATTCCAAGAGACATCTACCTAAGTGCATTGGCATTTTAGGTTTGGATTGGATTCTCTCTCTTAGGTTTTAACATGTTATTAGGGTCAAATGCACTTAAAAGAATTATGTTAGGCCTGAGGAGCATGTACTATATTTATAATGGTGGTTAGGCATGCCCCCTAGGCTTTGATATGGTATCAGAGCTATCCTCACTTCGTAAAATGATGTATGGAAAGTGCCTTGGCATTTTGGGTAGGATTGGGCTCTTGGGCTTTAACAATATGCGCATTTCAATATTACATGCTTGGCTGCTTTGAGCTTTTTTCCACCTTGGCTCTTTGAGTTGATAAATCATGTCTTGTCCTTATTAAAAATTTACAAAAATTGTTGTTGAGGTGTAAATACGAGGAATAAAAAATAAGTCTTATTATTAAATATATGAGAAATTCCTTTATGATTCCACAGCATTAATCATGTGGTGTTGCAACATCGAGTTAATCTTTTTGTTCTA
This sequence comes from Hedychium gardnerianum, assembly GCA_038050645.1. Taxonomy (NCBI): domain Eukaryota; kingdom Viridiplantae; phylum Streptophyta; class Magnoliopsida; order Zingiberales; family Zingiberaceae; genus Hedychium; species Hedychium gardnerianum. The sequence continues at coordinate 11,383 of JBBUKS010493613.1, forward strand.
ATTTGTCACAGCAAGATCGTGAAAACATACTGCGAGCAAGGGCTAATGGGAAGGGGGTCTTAACTTCTCCTTTTAATCTGTTAAAGTCCAATCATCTAGGTGTAGTGCTAACATTTGCAGTGTATAGCACTTGCCTGCCTCCCAATGCAACACCAGAGGAACGCATTAAAGCTACTGTAGGGTATGTAACCAAATTTAGTATTTTCTAGCTCCTAATCTAGTTTTTGACTGTTTTATTTTTTTTCTTGGTTAGATATCTTGGGGCATCATTTGACGTCCCTTCTTTGGTGGACAAACTTCTTCATCAGCTTGCCAGCAAGCAAACAATAGTTGTTAATTTGTATGACACAACTAATGTTTCTGCGCCTATTAGGATGTATGGTCCTGATGCTGCTGGTGAGATGTATATTAGTGGTGTTGATTTTGGGGATCCAACCCGTAAACATGAAATGCATTGCAGGTAGCCATTCTAATAAAGAAAATATGCATATTACCAATTTTTCCAAAGAAAAACTGTTTTTGCCTAATTTGGAAAAGTTCTCTGTTGTAGATTTAAGCACAAGCCTCAGTTGCCTTGGTCAGCAATAGCAATGTCAGTAGGGGTAGCAGTAATTGTTCTCCTAGTGGGGCATATATTTCATGCAGCTCTAAACCGTATTGAGGAGGTGGAAGCTGATTACCGTAAAATGAGGGAGCTGAAAGTTCAAGCAGAAGCTGCTGATGTAGCCAAATCCCAGGTATTTTATTCTTTGTAACTTAACAATATATGGTATATGTGCCAAATGTGGCTCACTGATACTGGTTTCTTCCCTTCTATTTTTGCTTAATAACTGGAAATTAGAGGTTCTTATTTCAATTTTTATTCTGTTACCTTCACTCTCCGGCTAACGTGTCATTTTTTCTTATTGTAGTTTCTGGCAACAGTTTCACATGAAATCAGGACGCCCATGAATGGTGTTTTAGGTTTGTGACAGTTCATAAAACCTTAAGATTGTCACTTTAATTCATAAGATATCTACAGTTGGTTTTCATCATCTGAAATGCATATAGAAGAGAATGTCAATAAGATTTATTTCCCTCAAATTAGGTATGTTGCAGATGCTGATGGACACAGAACTTGATGAGACACAGCAAGATTTTGCAAAGACTGCTCAATTTAGTGGAAAGGCTCTAATTGCTCTTATAAATGAGGTCCTTGATCTTGCTAAGATAGAATCTGGCAGGCTTGAGCTAGAGACTGTCCCCTTTGATCCTCGTGACATCCTTGACAACGTGTTATCTCTATTTTCCGACCAATCACAAGCTAAAGGCATAGAGGTAAAATCTGAATTAACTCACACCTTCTACCAATTCTAAATTTTTTCCCTGTTTCTTATTGTCTTTGTGTTGACTAGATGGCAGTGTATGTATCTGAGCAAGTTCCAGAAATATTGATTGGAGACCCAGGGCGGTTCAGGCAGATTATTACAAATCTTGTTGGAAACTCAGTGAAGGTTAATATCTTTGACCTACTGCTTTATTACATATTTACAGATAAATATATGTATTTGAAGAGGTTGTGACAATCAAGAAAATGGATTATAAATCCTTCTCTTATACTTTTTTAACTAAACCATCAGACTAGTATATATGATAGTCTTCTATTGGATTTACTGAGTAATATTGCCTAGTACAGAAAAATAAATTATTGTGTCTTCCTGGACTCCTTGTTATCAGTATGGTATCAATGCTCAAATTTGTGTTTGATATAGAAGTATTCGTGTCCATTATAATTGCAAAGCTATTATGTATCTCTGTTATGTCAATGTTCGACTCCCATGCAACCTCAAACTTTTTGAAAGGTTAATTTTCCTTATTTGTTAACAGACGATTTATCTCATATTCAACAGGAATGATAGAAAAATTAGAAATTGAACTTTTCTGGCAGTTTAAGCTCTTATTGTTGTTGATCTGCCAGTTAAATCATATAACAGAGCAAGTCTATGAGCTTAACACATTCAGCCAATTAATAAGCATTTATTTCTCATGCTGTTTCGTTTTTGTGAGCTTATTTGCACAAAATAAGTGGATCAATTTTTGTCCATTGCAATTTGGTACGTGGTTCAAACATGAAATAGTGTGACTATGTGAGATTTGCCTATTACTAGATTTCGGAATTTTGTGAATCAAGTAAAATATGTAAGGAGTTATTTTTGTTAATGTTCGTGTGTCCTTTTGTTGACCCATTTGTAATGCTGTCTATATCAACTAGAGGTAAACTCTTGTTTCTTCAATATAACTTATCAAATCAGATTCCTCGACTTAAAACAAGGAAATGTGTTCATAATGAAGAAACCCAAAAAATGCATTATATCAATTCCATTAAGTCTTCTAGGCCAACCTCATAATCAATTATCTTACATCAATGTATTCCCTAAATTCAAAACTCAAGTAGATGTAAAGCAATTTCATTATGGTTCCCTTTCTATTATAGTGAACGGGAGCCTTGGCACAACGGTAAAGTTGCCGCCATGTAATTTAATGGTCATGAGTTTGAGTTATGGAAACAACCTCTTTCAATATAGGATAAGACTGCGTACAATAGACTTTTTCCTGGGCCCACATTGATAGAAGCTTCGTGCACCGGACTGTCCCTTTCCCTTTTTACTATAGTATGATAAGAATTATAAATCTTAAAAAAGTTTATGACAAAGTTTAAATAATTATTGTGGTGAGTTTTAAGAAGAAATAAAATATTTAGTAATTATATTGATATGATAAAAGGTATATATGGATAATCTAGTTAATAGCATGTGTGGCGGTATTGATATTAAAGATGAAAGTAACAAATAAAAGCTATATAAAAACTCATTTTTTATGTGTTTATATTTGGTATGTATTTTAGCCGACCTCACCTAGTGGGATAAGACTTGGTTGTTGTTGTTGTATATTTGATATTTATTTGTTGATACTATAACTTATGGAGTGTAATTTTATGTTACCCTTACCTTAGTTAATTTTAATTAAATCAAGTTTAAAATATGTTTCAAATTAGTTTTAATTCAAATTAAATTAATTTTAATTTTAATCAATTTAATTCTAATTTAATCAGTTTCAATTCTGATTAAATATTTCAATTAATTTACATAATTTTAGTTAAATAAATCTATTTTAACTTAATTTAAATTAATTCTCATTAATCTAATTAAATTTAATCAATTTTAAATACTTTTAATTTGTTTGATTAAATTAATTTTACTATCTGATAGAAATAAATTATAACTAATTTAATTAATTATTCAAATTAAATTTAAAATTTAAATTAATTTAATTGTAAATAAATAATGCTAGATCTTTATGAATTTAATAATCAGAATTAAATTTAATTTAATTATTGAAATTAGTTAACCAATTTAATAAAATTCATAAATTTAATTTGTTAATTAAAAATCTACAATCTCCGGGATTTAATTAATTAAATTAGTTAAAATTGATTGATTTGATTAATAAAATTATTTAAATTGCTCTAATTAGATTAGTTGAATTTAAATTAATTAATCTTAAAAACCTCCTCAAGGTGGCAAAAGGCGAAACGCTCGTCCCCAGCGCCCCTGCCAATCCGTCCCAGGACCAACACGGAGGAGGTAAATCACGGGGGCTAATCTAGCTAGTCCGAATAGTGACTAGTGCATAAG